>JAZHYW010011109.1:0-90229 GCA_037355805.1 Ixodes ricinus | reverse complement strand
CTTTCTGATAGACAGTATGCACATTTCATATTGCAAACACCGCAAAAACCTTTGCTCTAGTGAGATGCAGTTCAGGGGCCCCCTCGTAGATGGCGCCAGCGTGCTCTCTGAGAGCCTAGATTGTAGAGATACAGGCTCATCTCAAACCGTAGGGAGCGTCTGAAATTTAAATGGTGGAGATCGGTCGCAAGTGCGCACGCACTGCCTATTCGAATGGCGAGGAGAAAAGCGGGCGGAAAGGCGGAGACGCTTGCAGACGACCGACGCGCTTCGTCACCCTCTCCGCAGCTTGTAACGTAAACAAAGCCCCCCCCAAAAAAAAACGAACCATCCCTATCGATCAGATAAAATCTTTCTGTAATGTAGGCCCTCCGAGATTCTCTCTGCTTTGAAAAGACCGTGGGAACTCGGTCTTAACAAAACTTAAGTGCGTGAACCGCCCTTCCAGGGGTGGAAGCAAGCTTCAGCCTTTTGTAGCAGGTCTGGGAGCAGCAAAGATGCCCCTTTGGAGAAGTAAAATTTCTGCTTTGGAGCAGCTCAGGAGCAACAAAAGTCGGAGTCTTGAAGCAGTGTAAGTAAATCTTGGAGCGGGACACCAAGGTCCAACTTGGGTTACAAGTGCAGATCTGTTTTTCTAAATACAAAAGATACCACAACGAAAACGCATCTCCATGAGACATCCCAGAACCATTTCCAAACATACCCTTTCCTTAAATATATTCCAGCACATAACATAAAAATCAAACAGCATAATTGCAATTTATCTGAATGGCAGCCATTGAGAACTGTCGTGGCAGTGGGTTGGTTCATCCTATGGATTTCCAATAGAAGGCATAGTCAACAAAAGCACAAAAGTCAAGTCAAATTTGGGGGTTTTATGTGCCAAACCAACAACGGGCATCTGGCACGCCCCAGCGGAGGACTGAGGATTAATTTGGACCACCTGGGGATCTTTTTGACGTGCAACAAAAAGCTCGGTTACACGGCGCCTCCTCCGCAATAAGCTTCCGTCAGATTGCGGGCACCTCGGCCGAGATTAACAAAAGACGCACAACTTAAGCCTCATGAAAACAAAACATTGTGCTTATTTAACAACCCAAATCGCGAGTCTCATAAGTTAAAAACAAAACCATTTCAGGACGCATTAGTATGGTATGAAATAAAGCTAAGGGTGGAGCTTGGGCTAGTTGGTGCGACATCTTTAAAAGGTTAAAACAGCGAAAACAACGAGGAAGAATAAGCAGAAGGACGCATACACAGCGCTGACTCTCAACTGAATTTTTATTCATCTTCACCGCACAATAAATACTTGTTTGGTCAAACCATAAAAAAGAAGATAAAACACTCATGCATCAACACTACAAAACTACCGTATTGCATGAGCGCATTTTACACTAGTGACGAGCCAGACAATCTATTTCTCTGTTAGATAGCGCAATAGACGGGCAGCTGACACACTTAGCGCCTAATCTAGATGTCTCCAACGCCTCGATTATTTTACAGGCTAGTTGGTCGCAACGGCGTTTCACGATTTTACGTTGCCGGAAATCTGGATGACAGCCACAATCACGGCGGTGAATGCCAGGATGGCCAGATACCGCAGAGATCACATTATAGGCGTGTTCCCTTAATTTTTCATTGAGGCAACGGCCAGCCTGGCCTATATAACGCTGCCCACAGGACAAAGGGATAGAATACACAACCCCTACGGCGTAAGTAACAAAAAATAAAATGAGCAAACCGTTGTGGTGTTGATGCATGACTGTTTTATCTCTTTTTTTTATGGTATTGACCAAACAAGCATTTATTGTGCGATCACAACGAATAAAAATTCAGCTGAGAGTCAGTAGTGTGTATATATCCTTCTGCTTCTTGTCCCTTGTCGTTTGCGCTGTTCCAACCTTTTAAAGATGAAATAAAGCACCATACTTCGGTACTGACTACAGTTTTCGTTATAAGGAAATACAAATGTTCCAAGTCCCAGTTCAGCAAACATAAAAGTATTCCAATACTCAACAGCGTACAAATCTACACCATCTGACAAACGTACAAATGCAAAATAATGAAAACTTCATGATATCACCCATGTTCATACATGCACAATTAATTAACCCTTACAAGAACAGGCATGACTGACTAGAATAAAAAAAAAAAGTTTGTTCAGGGATTCGATAAAAAAAACGTGGAAGGTTTTCCTCACAAGTCAATTACTTGGATGCACTGTAGCACAACGGTTTTCCAAAAAAGTTTACGGATGAGGCAACCAATTATTGCCCTTATTGTTACGTTTACGGCACGACTGAGGAGCGCGGAAGCGGTCTCAGCAAAAACACACACCCTAAATATGCAAAAAAAAAAAAAAAGACAATTATGCCAAATGTTTGTTTAATTCTGTAGAGTAGTTATCACTCTCCCCAGAGATTAGATGATAGTGAACATATGCCAGCAGGCTCTTAGATATGTTTATATACTATAAAGTCCTGAAAGAACGCCTACTCAAAATGAAAATATAAATGGTGCGTGTGTGTGTGCATGGGGGAGGGGGCCATACAAGTTACGTGAAATGGGAACCCTTGACTTCGAAGTTTCCTCTTTTTCTCCTTACCACAGTCTTGGGTTTTAAACATCATGATTAACAATCACCAGCTCGCCTGCACTCACTGTCCTTTCATTAATTATAGCACGTACTGCAGACACGGCGAATTCGCGTTCCAAGGTTCGACAAGTTTGCGTTTCACAGTGCGCTGTGAACTCCTCCGTCACGGGTATGGCAGCAGAATGTGGATGTAGCGCATCTGAACTTCACAGTGAGATATACATGCAGGTACCTGCTACAAACTGGGGCAACACCGGAACCGACATCGCGCGCTGAAATCGCGGACATCCGGCATTGACCCTGGCGAGTCGGTCGGTCTCATTTTTCGCGGGAAAGGAGCTAAAGCTAGAAACTTTACCGGGTAAAATGCACCGCTAAAATAAAACTTCGGTGAAAATTTAAGAGCACCACATGAAGGCGCCAATTTCTTTGGTCGATCTTTGAGCCAGCCTTGGGATTAATGACAGTCTGTATGTCTGGCGACTACATTGCGATGCTGAACTGCATGTAGAATTGCATACATTCACACAGTGTTTATGTGTACTCATATTATTACGCTTTCTATTTATTGTACTTTTTCACAAAACGTTGCTGTCTGTATGGGCCCCGAGGCACTCCCAAGCTGTCAACGACAGCTTTTTTGCCCGAGGGCCCCCAACACCGTGTTGGAAAATAAAATTGAATTGAATTCTAACAGAAGCCGACTGAGATTTTGTTTGTGTGAAGCGTGCACAATGTGGCACGGTAGGAGGTAAGGTAGTAGGGTCGGGCACCCGCTAAACACCTACGTTGAATGAATCACCCGATACAACGCTGCACTGCCCCAGTCTGTGCCCCCTTCGTGGCCTTGCAAAACAAAAGCACAAAAAAGAATAGAGGTAGGAGCGCACAAGGCAATGTTTCAAATAGATGTGGCGGCCCGTGCCACTAAATAAAACACTGAACCTAGGAAAGAAAATGAATTCTTCTATCTGATTAAAACAAGCTCGACTTAAAATAAATGTTCCTTAAAAATATATATATATTTTTATCCAATATTTAGGCTACAATACTAGTTTTCCGATTTGTGGGTGAAACCGAATTGTACCCCTGTGGAGATGATGATAGCGTTTGCACCCAAAATGGTGTGTGCTCCGAGGTCCAGTGAACTCTGAGCACACACTAGATGGGTACAAACGCTATCATCATCATGCCACAGGGGTACAATTTTGGTTTTGCTTGCAAATAGAATAACTCATATTGTATCATAAATATTAAGCAAGAAGAAAGATTTTTTTTTCTACAAACATTTTTTTAAGACATGCCTGTCCTAACCAAATAGAAAAAAAAAAGATATTTTTCTCAAGGTTTAATGGGTTTTTTTAAGGGTCAGATTGGATGCAAGTGTTGGCTGCAAACAAAATTAAACCTGCAAACAATGATTTCATCAATAAATTAAAATACAAGTTACCAATTCTTTAAAAGCACAGGGTAATGGTGCCTCATACATACGCCAAAGAGGCTCAGGGAATGTGATCATTTTTATGTAATGCCGGTTCTCGTGATGAAACTAAAGATGTCATACCACATCAGTGAATCCCTTATTGGTTGCCAAGTAGGGATCTTTGCCTGGTTTTTCGAAGATCATGAAGTCTCTCCTGCGAAAGTAGTAACATTTCCCAGATGAGCTCGTGGGTCGCTCAACTCTCTACCCATCAGACCCAGTCCTTGAAACCGATTCAGAACCTTTCTTCCCTACATTGACAAAACTTACTTGTAGATGTCAGCCATTGCATGGATCTCCAAATGGCCACCCCACACCTAAGACAAACAAAAAAAGTACAGGAAGCAAATACTGAACAAAAAAAGGCTCCATACAGTGTCCCAGGTGCTAATTAAATGGGTCAGTTCATTCATTTAGAAGTAAAATAGAAAATTTTTGAGGACAAATTATTAGAAGGCACATATTGTAGCAATGTTACGAGTGTCACATGCTGTAAAGTCTGTAAACAAGTCTAAACAAACTAAGAACAAGTTAAAATCAGCAAACCATCTCCATAACAGCCAAGAGGATGCAAGTGAAATAATGGCAAACATATATAGAAGTTTCATAAGTTAATTTTTTTTTGTTCTGATGTTTGAAAACATTTGGGCGTAACAGTCAGGCAAAGTTCACCTTTTGTCCCGAATTCATTGACCATGCTTGCCTGCTAACAAAGCTAATTGACAAAAAAAAAAAACATAACTTCCATATACAACTAAAATAAAAATAAAAAAAAGTTCCATGTGAAAATGTATAGACCTAGCAGTTTATGTGACCAACCTTTGGATAGTTCTATCACAGAAAACATTATACTTAAAAGCAGTTGACACAATTTTAAACCCCATGCAACCATTCCAAGAAAGATTATTGCAGTTCTTATACAGTTTATATTTTTTTAAGCTTTATAAATTTGTTTAAAAAAGCTGTGAAAGCTACTTTTGTGCGGTTTGTGCAGGCGAGTTACACGGCCAGGGGAACAAAGTATAGGGGGCAAATTGTAGTGATCAGTCAGCTAATGAAGTGAAATTAACAAATTTTACTTAATTAGCTGATTGATCGTTATGATTACCCCCTACGCTAATTGTTACGATTAGCCTCCTACAAGTGTAGCTCTCACTGCTTTCTTTTTTAACAGATCTGTGGAGCTATGAAAAGGAGAAACCCTGTATACCTCCAAACTGGAAACATTTCCATCTCGCTCTGTTAAGACTTTTCATAAGGTCAAACTGAACCACCAGAGGCATGCTCTCTGGTGTCATAGTGACAAATCAGATAGGGCCAGGAGGTGCATGCGTTTGTGATGTAATTATAAACATTCAACCCTTGCCTGCCAAGTTTTGCCTAGAAGACAATTTGGATTTCAAAGCACCATCTTCTTCGGGCACTATCTCCCTTTCTTTGATTTTGTACTTAGGTAACTTAACCAATCGATGTTCTTTGCCAGCGCCACCTAACAGTGCCACTCAGTTCAAATCACCACATGATCGACCAATGAATTACCTGGAGATCGACTATAATGACAGTCACCAATACTACCCACCTTCACATCCCTCATGTTGGTCACATACTGATCAAAATCAGTCTCAATGAACTGCGAACAAACAAACATACAAAATATTAGTTATTCTCGAAAATGCATGGACACACTGAAGAGATCAAAATTACCGATTCGTAGACTTTTCTGTTTGCACTGATGAATTCCACGCAGGTAAGGCGCACCTGCTCGTGCTTACTTTGCGTGTGGTGAATCTAGAACATGGAAACATACGAACAAAATAAAAACACTACTCTATCTCCGTTTACCAACATTCAGCGATAACGCTGCACCATCGAAGGCAACGGAGTCCATTGATTCCCTTCAAAATTGGGATCCCCTTCGGTCGGTCAGTTGTTAAGGCCCAGGTACTGGCCAGTGAAAGTAATTTATGCAAGTGACCCCCTCCGTTACGCGGCATTGACTAAACGGTTCGGGTAAGCACTGATTAGATGAAACGGCAGAGCCTCTCTTTCGGGGGTCCCCTCTTTCGGATGCCAGGAGGTGGCTTCCAAGCACGTGCTCGCTGCATTTCCTCCGTGCTTTGGCAGAGCTAGCATCATCGAAACTCGCGAGACGCCGGAGTGTTATCGAAGGCAGAACCTCCCTGCCGTTCTTATGCCGTCAGCGACTACACTACCCGGAGTGTACGAGAGTACCACTGCCGAGTGTATTACTACTCACGTGTTCCGAGACTGCTCTGAAGAGGCACGAGCCATCACCAGCTATCTGCTTTCTCCAGAAACCCAGTGAGGCCAAATACTCGTCCATTTTCTGGTGCCATTCGTCGAGGACCGGCATTGTCGTTTCAGCTTGAGGTTTGACGGTTGCCGCGTTTACAGCTGGGGCCGTGGTCGAGGTGTCCGGAACCGCCGTTCAAGACAGCAATCTACGCCGCCGTGTCCAGAAACCAAACTGTGTATTCATCCGCGCCAACAAGTGGTGTACCCGCTGTATTTATCCGCGCCAAAGTTATTGCTATTAATTGCGATTATTATGTTAGAAATTGCCTGAATTCGAGAACGTGAGACTGATCTTTTTCGGTTGTCTCTGCGCGGTGGAACCGTGGAACTACTTTTTGTTTACCCACATTGTCCACGCCCATTTACATTAGCGCTAAAACTGCGAGAAAAAAAATAAAAAAAAGGGGGGGGGGGGGTTTGCAAAGATTAAAGTTTTTCTATCCTGGGAAAAGTGGCGCTTCGGGAAATGCTCGCGAAACTTCTGGCAAGAACATGGCTCAGTGCTGCGCTGTGCCGCCATGATCTTTTCAAGGGCTGCACGTTGCACGTGCCTCGTGCATCGACGCACCATGTGCAACTTTTAAAACATGAAGGGCTTTAGTAAAGACAACACTACAACACCTTCTAGATAAGAAAGCCAAAGTGACGAATTTTCCTACCGCGTGAGAGTAGTCCTCGAGTTCGAAAGGTTCGACCTCGCTAAGGTTCGAATTTGAAAAGGTTGCAACTTTAGAACCCGCTGAGGTTCGAATTCAAACAATTCGAAAATGTTAAGGTTTCTGAAAGGTCGAGTTCGAAGATGTCGAATTTTTTTTATATAGATAGCTAGAAAAATTCAAACATTTTAAATTTATTAAAGATTCAAGTTCGAAAAATCAAATATTTCATATTTTTTTCTAGGTACAAGCAGTACAAGGTCGAAAATTTCGAAAGTTTAGAGTTTAAGTGCCAAGTCAGAATTTCACAGATGGAAATCAAATTCTGCAGTTTCAAACTACCATAAAATACTGGGCAAGCGACCACTCAAAATTTAGAGATAATCGCTGAAAAAATGGGGGATGACTGTGCGTATTTTCTTGGATCTTACAAATTTGGGTATGAGTGCTTAGTGTGGAATGGGCGAATACGCGGTATTCGCCCATTCCACACTAAGTTTTCATGAATTCGTCTAAAAAAATCGCGAATTGTGCTGCAAATTTTACTGGAAAAGTCCATTTCTCTTACACCGTAAATAAACTCCTTCCTTCTCAGTGCTGTGGTACTGACGGTACCACCTGTATTGCTCGTTATTTGTCGTAACTTATGAAACAAGCGTTGAACAGGTTGAACGGTTCATTGAAAATTCCTGATGCGGTCAGGTGAATGTACTTACTACTTATTTGCAAACTAGTAGGAATCCGATCAAACGTCGCCTACATCCAATGCTGGCATAAGACAACTAAATATGCAGGACAATGCATTCACATAAAGGCATCCAGGCTTCTCGAAAATGTTTAGTTGCTCTGGGCATTTATTTTCGGCGGTATGACCCGTGGGATGCAGAAAACGCTGAGCACAGGCACAGCACCCGACACAAGTCAGGGTTGAGGAGAATGCAACCAGACTAAATTAGGGGACCACCCGGCCTAATGCAGCTGATCAGGTCACGACCGGTTGTTATCGGGCTAACCATATTGCCACTGCTGGGAACTTTTCTTCTTCGATGAATGGAGATATTGGCCGCTCTAAAATGTAACCGGTAATGAATGATAATAAAGTAAGCGCCGATTCAGCGTTCGCTGTGGCGCATCAGCGTCGCTCTCTGCGCGCGCCTTTCCTTGATGCGAGGAAATCGAGGGACTTGCATTCAAAAACCGCTAATGCTACAAAGGACGCTCCCAGCGAAGTGCCTCAGTTGAATTTCAAGCCTGCAGATCAAGGATCTGTTGGCCTACAGGTTACCTCGGGGTAACTACGGAATTGTGCGCGGTGGAGGCTCGTTCTGTGCGGAAGCCAAAAGAAAAAGGTACAAGGTAAGGGGCCGAGGCCACCCCAATGCGGTCATTCGGCACTTTACAAGCGCATTGTTTGTGGCCCGATCAGTTAACTGCAAGACTCAGAGTGCAATTTCAACTCCACTTCACACATTGACATCTTGCGTTATTTATATTTGTTGCCTCGAACCTATGGGAGTGAACTTGGTTCAAACTTTGAACTTTTGTTCAGAAGTTCGAAGTTCGTCGGACTTTTGAACTAGGCACGTTCGAAAGTTCAAAGATTGTTGAATTACTTAGCGTAATAAGTTCGAAAATGGCGAATTTCATAGCGGAAAAATCGGAAGTTCGAAAACAATAGAATTTCTCAGCGCCGAAAATTCGAAAGTCTGAAAATCATTGAATTTCTGATGTAATAGGTTTGACGTTTCGAAAATTTGCGAAACCTTTCAAACCCCTTGGTTCGATCTTCGAACCTCAGGTTCGCAAAAAGTTTGCGGCATCTCTAGTGAGAACACAAGTCCTACCCAAATGCTGACTGTGCTGACGCCAGTCGTGTCCAGTCCCTGGCCTTCTTTAGTGACCCAGGAAAATTCAGAACTTGGGCTTTCTTATCTAGGTGTCGGTGAAGACCAGTGGCTCTAAAACACTTGCTTTCACTATTTTTTTTTCTTCTTTTTAAGGAGAAAAGGGGCGGAGTGGGGTATTTGCTTGCGCTATATTTTTCTTTAGCAAGCTAAAAAAATTGACATAAACAAAAAGGCTGATTTTTTAACTTACTTTACATGCTGAAAATTTAAAGCTGCACGTCCATTACCGTTGCCTCTATGAAAAATGGCCATGCACTTGGTGCTCCAACTCGGTAGAAATACCCGATTTAAAGCACAAGTGAAAAAGGGCTTTGCACAAAGTTTCCAGCACTGCCACCTCGGCTTGCCTTTGATCCAGTGTGCGGAAAGAGAATTCATATATTTAATCTTGTTTGTTATTACTGCAGTGTACATTTTAGTAGAATTCATTAAATCCAGAGAAAAAGCAACTGAATGCAAGAACAAAGATGCTCAGCACCAAAATGTAGACCGTATATTCTTGTCTTGTATTCTTTTAATATCATCGCTTATTCCATTGCGATACACTGACTAGGTAAGAAAAAGGTTTAGGAACACACACAATGGTTTGGACACTGGATTACTAGGTAGGAAAGTGATAAATGCACTAACATAATTAAAAGCATCATGTACAACTCTTTTTCTCGTTACTGCGAATTTTGTGTAGTTCTCAAAAAGCACTCACAATTCTTATGAGACACAAAAGTGCACACAGCAATCATGCATGGAAGTAGACACAGTTCAATGATATCATTCACAAGTTGTCAGCATGTGCGGCCACACTTGACCACCATTAGGACTGCAGCATCTCAAAGCGTTCAGTCACTTCTCCACAAATTTTCAGTCTCCCAGATAATTGCTAAATCGCACACTCAGGGAGCACATTGATACAACCGGCAGCATCTTGTCCCTTAAAGGGAAGCTGAAGAGATTCTTGAATTCAAACAAACAATAAAAGTTCTAATGTAGACACCCTAATAATTACACGTCTTAGGTTTTCTTTCGATCTAATTAGTGGAAGCGCGGTAGTAGCTAATTAAAATTTCCATGTAGGCCCGCCCGGTGCGCAATGCTGAGGGTAGAAAGGTGCGAGAAAGGAGAGAAAAACTAGCAAAAGTGACCTCATCAGCGGGGACAAATGACCCTTGCTCGCCACAAAGCTGGCTTGAGGATGCCAACGATGATGTCATGACGCCATGGAGAGATAACAGGCGGAAGAGAGGATCACCGCATGCTCGACGGCAATTGCTGCACATATTTTTCTAAATAAATGCGGTTTAAGTTTACTTCTGCCCGAGATAAGTGAAATAACTGAATTCACGGGAGAAAAAGCTATAGAAGTCCGCTCCGAAATCGGATTTCTTGAAAAGTGCTTCAGCTTCCCTTTAAGCCAAACAACTTGGCACATGTAAAAGCTCAGTAATATATTGTCACTTAAATTTGTCGCCACACACATCTCCTTTGTTCGACACGGGTGGATATCTAGTCAAACCACGATGCTGCACATTACGGACGGTAAAAAGTCCTCCTTCACGACCGGCGGTTACACTACTTTGATCTCAACATCGTGTATTCAATCTGCTGGCTAAGAAAACTGGCTTGAAAACTGGCTAAGAAAACTGCTCAATATTCATTTCAAGCACTCTTTCCTGCCTCAAAAGGAATGCTTCTATAAAAGACGACTAAAAATCCACGCCGCAGTTTAAACAAAGCGAAAAGCAACTGAGTGCCATTTTCGAGGCATCCCATAGTGGCTGACAACTGAAGAAATAAAGGATGTGGCAAGCCTTGGGCATCTCATTATCGCTCGCGACCAATGGAATCGCAGCGTTAGCCGATAAGAAGGTTAACAACGAATCGCGAAGCAAGAAGTGTGAGCATGATGAGCCTGCGTTTCCAAAGCTGTCAGCAACCACAGATGGTTTGATTTCACATTTCACAATATGAATTGAAATTCATACCATCTACCCTTTGGCATCCTCCAACAAACGAAACAAAAAGAACGGAAAAAAAAGACATCCGCAAAACACTGTCAACAAAGTATGATGTTGTGCTCGTTGCTGACCGCATATAAAAAGATCAAAGCAGAAAAATGTGAACAGAAGCAACATTCACTAGCGTTTGTTCCTAAAGGTGTTCCTGTATCAAAAACCGAGACATATATTAAACATACACAATTACAACAGACGCACATATTGCTACGTAAATCGAACGTGCTCGGGGTGTTCGCACGACGTCGAGAGGCTGCGGTGTGCGCTACGTAACCTTGCGATGTGGGCTACATAACTTGTCGCCCGAGAACAGCAAGATGGGCAGCCTCAAACGAAACGCAGCGAAAGATCGCCGTCGACGCGCGTCCTGCAGAAAAGTGCGCAGCCGTCGCGGTCGGCGGACATATTCTGCACAACTTTTTCAACCTCCGAAACCCTGTCTGCGCACCGGACCGCTTAAACCAGCGGTGCCATGCACGGTTTTACCGATAAAGTGAGGTCCACTCAAACGTTCCGGCACATAAATACAAAAATTCACATTTGTAGTCAGTCAAAAACAAAGCAAAACAACAAAAAGCAACACGGTCCCAACGAGACAATGCCCGAATATTTGACGTGATAATATTAGCGTCGATCGTACAGCCTCGTTTTCAACAACGCCGCGACGGATAGATCCTCTTAGCGCTTGCTGCAAGCTCGTTGGCAACCGGCGAGGTAACAAAGAAAGGGAATGTAAAAATACCAGACGAAGGAATTGAGGTAAAAAGGATAAATACCGCAAATAGACAAGCAAGTTCTGGCACACAATTCGAAGGACTAACAGCATTGGCAATAATCTCAAAAGCAAAGGAGGCCGACGACGCAAAACAGAACGAATGCCCTTCAACGATTCACTTGTAAAGAAGTACAAAAACTGCGTGAAACCACTTTCCGAAAACCCACAAGGCAGCTTTCAAGGTCCGCACACCTTACTTGCAGCGACCCTCGTAGTTCGGACAAGTTATCCCAAGCTACTGCCACTGAATGACACCATATGTATGATCTTTAGGTAGGTGGGGACATCATTGCTAGATGGCAGTGAACTTTGGAAAGGGCAGTTTGAGACGCAAAGGATCGAATGAGGCATACACACGCGCCAAGAACACTGCCACACATGCTGGCGACGATACTCCCTCGGCGCTTTGAGAAGACGAGAATTCAGACAGCCTTTGAGGATTCTAATTAAACAAAAACAAGGAATGAAGCTTCGAAGGGAAGAACAAGGAAGTGCACTAGAGTTCGACAATGCGATTGTCAAACAAAATGAGAAAGGAAGAGAAAGGAAGGTGCAATTTCAAAATCGATACATAACAAAAATATATTATATAAAAAGAGCAGACCAATTCATAACCCTGCTAAACTAGTTTTGTTTTCTTGTTCTGCTCCACCATATGAACTTCAGCGTTAGGAGGTCAGCTACCCAAGAAAGCCGCATCCAGCTCGCAGAAAAGCGCAGATTCTTTAGAGACCATTCCTATTCCTGGAGAATCGAGTGCACCCTTGAAAGACAGAAGGAGCACAACCAGCCGTGCAGAACAATCTGCTTTCCAAATCAACACTAGCCTACTCCTAATTTTCCAGCGAGGGTGCGGCTAAACATGTTGTCGTGGAACACCCTTCCCTTAGAAAACTCGGCTGCATCAACGGTCATCACCTTTACAGTGTCAGCACAATATGTGCATCATTAGAACTAGCTATCTCTTATGTTTACTACTTTGTGGCCTTTGGCATCAAAAGAAGAAAGAAAAAAATAAAGATAGATCGACAACCGACATGTTGTAGTAGGTCTCGATACACAGTTCTGTTCTGCTCCGGGTTCACACTGGCTTCACCGCTCAGTACGTTCACTTCACTTTGTCAGATACATTGCTCAATCTCTACGCGCAGGAAAACTGAGGGAAAGGACGAGACGAGGAGCCGTGCAGGAAGGACAAGCTCTTCCGGAAAGAGCTCCGGAGAAGTCCAGGGCTCTTTCTCGTGGCTTCCGTTACGCCCGCACTTAACACGAAACAGAGCGTAGCTTCCTTGCCGAAACCTCGCGGTCGATCGAAAACGCAGAGAACGCACCCCTTTGCGAACGGAGAGAAAAAGACGGAGGAACAAAGAAAGCGTCACATCACGCGCGGCAAGCACAACCAGCGTCGCACCATTCCCGCCAGCCCCCGCCCCAGGGCGCCCCAACGTTGAGCTGCGGAGCGCTTTGTGGCGCTCCAGTGGGTGGTCCGGGGCGGTCCCGGGGCGGAGGCCAGCCCGGGGTGCAGTCACTTCTTCTTGCTCTTGCCCAGGGTGAGGGTGTGCGAGTGGGTCTGCATCTGCTGCACCATGGCCTTCTTCTCGGCCAGGCGCCTCATGTCGTCCTCCAGGCGCTTGCGGTCCTCCTCCAGCTTCCGCTTCTCCTCCGCGTGCTGCTTCTTCAGCGCGTCGACCTTGGCGTGGAGCTGCGGCGAGGCGTCCGAAATTTAGCGCCGAGAGTTCTGCGCCGGCTCCCGAAGCTACCATACGTCCTGAGGCTACCGAATACACCCACCTCGCCGAGTGTTCGGCGCGTGCGTGGCACTCGCTGTAACTTTACTCCGCGGGAGGCGAGCGGTGCGAGAGACGGCTCGCGCCGTCTCGTACTCTGCACGCGCAGAGCTGCAGCGAGGTTGTCGCACGTGCGGAAAGAGTAAAGTTCGCTCTATGCATTGTGGCAGTGTAACGAAACTGGCCGGCAAGATCGGTCTATTGGGCAGAGCTTCCACTCCCTGTCACCGGATAGCTCCGACGTTACCACCGCTAGCCACACGAGTTAAATCTGGTTCATACATTTGAGTGCGACCCAGCACGTCCGTGCAAGCTCGTTGCTGCGTACGACGAGAGAATACACTGGCGCAATTTGTTGAGCAGCTCGGAAACCACATTCGATCTGCGCACGCATTTTCCGTTTCTCCGCTGACCATTCTTTTACCGTGGGCTTGACATTATTCTCGACAATGTTACGGGCGACCATTTCTCATAAGGGGTGCGTAAATTTGATTTTGCAAGTAGTGCAAAACCTTCGGTCCAGCTATATGCAGATTGGAAGTGTCCCAGAGCTACCGGAGACGACGCCACAATGTCTCTCGTCGTAGGCGGTCACAACCGGTCACACTCGGAAGCAAATGCATGAAACAGCCTTTAGCTGGAGGAAGCCGTTGCCCGAATTGAAGAGCCTAGCCGTATTCATTAATCCAACCATACCTATATACTTTGGCTGTTCCAGCCCAACCAACTCGAATCTCGCCAAAACGGCTGTGGGCAGTCACCCAGCAAGCTCTATTTACGTCCGCAGCAGAAGCACCGGAACTCTGTCCCGCCGGAAACATTTCCGTAACTTTCAGTACTTTGGTATAAAGCGGGGGTCAAAAGTTGCACCCGGAATGCTCAAGGGGTAAGAAAAAAAAGCAGCGACAAAGGACCAACCTCCTTTTCAGCCTCCTTGAGCTCTGCCTCCTTGTCCTTGACACGAACCACAAACATCTGCCGCATCTCGTCCTCCTTGCGCTGCAACTCCTGCAACGCGGAACACAAACTCCTCTGAGCAAAGAGAGAGGGAGCACCAAGAAAAAGACAAAAAGAAAGAAAAAAGCGGATGAAAAGAAGAGATAATAAAGTAGAGGAATGAGGCTGGATGACGAGAGAAAGGTGGAGGCAAAACGAAAAAAGAAGGAGTCCATCTCTATCACGCGCTCGCTGCCTTCTGCCGGGCTCTGGCTGCACGTGCGGCAAAGTGTCATCAAAGGCGGAAAGCATGCAACGAAGGAAGAGCGTCTGCTAGGTTCTTCACCCGAACAGACTAAAGCCATTAACATTAGTCTGTATCAGTACAGCCATACAAACAGACGGAGAGAAAAACGGTAAAGGCCCGTTCACATAGCAGCACTTTGCTACACTGGGGGTTTCTGCCGACCCTTTCGTGGGCGGTGAGATATATACTTCCCACCCACACTTGATCTGTACTGGGATCGAGGAAGGCGAATTCCCACCATTGTACCGTGCTGCCATCTAGCGGAAGACATGTCAAACAAGAAAAAATATATACCGGGGCTATCCGGCAGTGCAAAAACAAAGCTTTACTTTTTCTAAACATTACCGCACACAGCGTTCCCAGGCTTTTGTACTTGTGAGGCTGGCTTCTGGTATCTGCTGATGATCGGAGGTTTACAAGCATGTAACCCTTGAACTTACTAATCAGGCGCTCTGAGCAATCGAATGAATCTGAATAGTTTGAAAGCACATGTGCCATAAGCAAGGATGTACAAAGGGATTTCTTTTTTTTTTTTTTTGTGTGTGGAAGTGGGGCGAGACAGGGTCTTGGGATGTTTATGACTTTGGCTGCGAAGGGGAGAGGGAGGAGTCAAAATGCATGTCCCCCTGGATACGCCACCGGCCGCAAGCAACTTGCTCGGTATTTGTCGAACTGGGGACTACAGTCGCCGTGGCCTAGGAGCATCTCTCTCCCAAGCAGCTTTCAAAGCTTCAGTTCTTGAATAGAATAAAATATTTTTGTTTCTAGATGGCTTAGAGAAAGAAGAGAGTGTATTGAGTTGCAGAAATGTGATCTTCAGCTCCTGCAGTTTCTATCTTCTACAATAAAATAAATTGACTATTTTTTGAGCAGGCCATGGGAAGCATATTTCCACCCTAATATCTTTTTCGTACTTTGCAGAAAAAAATCTGAACTTGGCACGCAAGTTAAGATACCACTGCGAGTCACCACAGCAACCAAGTGACACGACACTTGGCAAGCGTTATAACGAATACCATATAGCTTCACCAATACTGGAAACTCCTCCGAAAACCTATGGGAGCGGCGGCGAACGTGACAGTGGCGCCTCTAGCGGACTCTGAGTCTACGGAAGCAGACGGCGCAATGGAAAAGTATAGGCTCCGCGACGTCCTCGAGCTTTGCGTGCCCTGTTTCGTCACCCCAACAGCAGAAACAATTCATTACGGTCAGTCCGCTTGCAAAGCGGAATCCACTGATCGAAACTGCAATGACAATCGAATAACAACGCGCGCATAAACAAAGATAGAGCAGTTTATTTAGCGGTCTCAAACGCCTCTCAGGGGATCACACGCGTTTGAAGCGCGTCTGGGAAGCGGAAAAAGGCGTTTAGCTACTCGAACTACGTCGTAATCATTGAAACGTGCACAAACGACATGTTAATATTACCAGAGCAAGCGCACGAGCTGCTGGAGCATAAAACAAAACAAAAAGTAAGGATAAAAAGGACCGTGCAAACGCTTACCGAATTTTGCAGAAAAGATGGTGTCGCCATTCCCGACAAAAATAAAAAGAAACGGTGAAGAGAAGCGAACAACGGCAACATAAAACAAACAAGTTAGCAGACGATACAAAGATACCCGGCAAAAAACTACTTCAACTATGACGATCGTTGCAGCGCTTATAGAAAAAAAGAAGAAAAATGGAAAGCAGCAAATGAATAGCTGGTAGTCGCCGCCGGTGTAGAGTTCACAATAAACAAAGCGGAAGCAACAGACGAAACTAATGAAAAAAGAAGAAAGCGTCGCTTCTTTTTTTAGCTGCTTGTTGTACGCTTGTTTATTTACACTTTTAACAGTTTAATTTGAATGCTGCATAACTTAGTTACTCACGTTTGTTCGGCCTTCGGGAAAGGGGAGAAAGATTTTCCACCACATCGCAAAAACTTGTTTTTGCAATAGTAGGCAGCACACGGCATGCCTGCCATTTCTAAGTATGCGCTGGTGTATGCTCGAATGCGGCCGGTTGATCAACAAACAATGACCCGATAGCAGACGTGCCGCCGGCGTACACAAATAAAATTCGGATAAAAATGCATAACGAGCTTACACTTCTTAATATATTTAATAAATATCAAAAAGCACGTATGACGATTTCGGATCAGGAAACTCAATCGAAGGCGAAAATAGGAGGATATCGCAGACGACAGTGGAAGAAAACAACAACAAAGTTGCAGATGGCCTTCAAAATGTCCGAGCCTAAGCGTAGCAGACCAACAGACGAACCGGGGGTCGAAGCGAAGGAAAGAGAGTAAACACTAAGCCGAACAAAACAAGGATACGCGATGGCTTACGCGTCGGGTAAACAACAAAAACAAAAAAGAGCAAAAAAAAAAAATACACAGCAGCATAAAAGCAGGAGGAAGAAAGAACGCGGCAGAGTGGCGTCGCTCAAAAATACAAATGAAACACTCAAAAGGAAAGATGGAGACGGTTCAACGGGTGTCGGCCTTTATCCCAGAAGTAAAGAAGCTGAGCGAAGCAGAAGATGTTAGTCGTCGCCGTGTAACAATCGGAATTTGTGCACTGTAAATAACGTGACTGAAATCACCTTTTTTTGCGGGGCTACGGCGCTCTCCCCTTCGTACTTTGCAAGCGCAAGAAGTCTGCTTTTTAGTAACGCCGCTTTTATTAATCTATAATAGCGTCAGATTTGCATATGCACAACCCACTTCTTCAGAGCATTCTGACATCGCCGTAACGTACGTGGTTCGAAATTGACTTGTGCTTCTTCGTCCGGAGAAGATCTTAAAGGGATTAGCCAGCTTGCCTCTTAGACGAAACGGGTTATAAGCAGAGACATTCATGAGAAATGGAAACTGCAACAACAAAACGAATTGACTGATAACAACAATAAAGTTGAAACGAAGCTATGTTCTGAAATTTTTGTACATTGCCCTTTTTCACGAAACAGCGCGAAGGCATACATTCGTGGTTTTGCCTGGCCTACATAAGTTGTGACAGAATGTTTTCTTCGGGAGAACTCCAAAATTGCACCCTACAAGCTGTAACATCCTTCTCACGCGAAGAAAATGTCCTTCACTCATGACCTGGCACCCGCTTTTAACTTTCAAAGCAGCGAATGTCCGTGACAATATTTTTTTGTTGGTCACCTCGCACTGGAGATAGGCAAAACCAGTGCATTTTGGAGAATTCGTCTGCTAGCGGAGACCCCGAGCTCGCCAGGGGCGCCACAATCACTTTTCGCCCGCTTTCCGCAGGAGTTGCCAGTATTGGCTTCCACGGTATTTGGTTATAACTCGCAGCTGTACCTCAATATGTACTTCAGTTCTACTGCACGGATGGAGGTTAACCTAGGGCAACAAGAAGGCACTCTACAGAATCATGTGCTCATAAAAATGACGAAAATAGTGAAAGGGCAACAGGGAGAGAGAGGAGGGGGGACATAGAGAGAAAGAGAGGGTAGGAACTCACAGCAAGGTGCTCCTGGCGCTTCTGCTCGTAAGTCTCCTGGAAGGAGACGGGCTTGTTGTCTGTGCCCAGGTCCGAGAAGCCCATCTGCTCGAGCCGCATCCGCCGGTACAGCTCGTAGTGGCGGCTGTGCGTCTGCTCACGCAGGTCCTCCATGTTGGTGCGCACCAGCATCTCGCGCAGCTTCACGAAGTCGCAGTGGTTCTCGTTCTCCACTGCAACAGCGAGCGACATCCTTTCAACGCCTTGCTTCGAGGGCCGCGAGGAGAGCTGTTTAGCAGGCGCCTCGACGTCGGAGGCACGGCGCAAATTTCCGCGTTGTCAACTAAGCTGGCTTTCGAACGTTTCACCCAGCTTACAAACATTAAAAAAAAAAGCTCTACCATAAAAATATTTTTGCTTCCTTGCCGTGACCTAGAAATGGACTGCAGCAGCAGCCATGGCATTCCACACAATGCTGCCCGTAGACTACACGCAGGTGCACTGCATACGGGCATTTTGCAGCTGAACATAGCAAGGAAACATGGTGGCACATAGTATTTACCCACTAAAGCTCGGGGGAAAATTGCTCAACTAGATGTCACGGTGTCACGTGAACCGCTAACATTACACCACGATTTTACGCGACAATGCGAAATTACGTGCCACCATGACCCTACACGAAACGATCCGCAAGTCCTGGGATTGCCGCAAAACCTCGCCAATGATGGCTGTTGCTGTACAGGCAAAAAAAGACGAGGACGCACGTACCTTGGACGGTGCCCCAGGGATACTGCCGAGCCCTGACCATCTTGTTGCCGACACGCACGAAGTCCGTGCTTCCGACCACGGCGAGAGGAATGTGGGCCTGCAACCCGCGGCATCGACGTACACTCAGAGTTTTGCACATTCCCTTTTCCTTATTTCTGTACACATAATACTTGAGGTTGCCTTAGTCTGGTCGAGCAATGTTCATAGACGCCCAACATGATATGGTTTAGGTTAATACAAGACTTGGTTAGGGTATTAGACTCAGGTTACGACTAAGGACTAAGGCTGGTTTCACACATATGCGTCGAGTGCGACCAAGTGCATTGCACCCGCTTACAATAAGAGAATGTACTGGAACAGATCTGGTCTGCGTAAAACCATGCTCCGTTTTCACCGTACAATGAACGGAAGCCATCGCTACGAGCCATCGCCGCCAATCCAATGCCGTGAAAGCGTCACGTGACTTTAGGAAGGACCACAGCAAAGCGCGGGGCTAGTCATGTGACACGTTCGCAATGCTGCATTGCTTGGGATGGCTCGTAGCGTCAGTTGAAGTCTATTGTAAGGTGAAGCAAACTTCTGCAGTGGGACACTACCCAGAAAAAACAATTTCTGCAAAAAAATGTTGATTTTGAAAAATGTCATATTTACATCCACCAACATCTAGAGAGTATTCCCAGAAAGTTTCATTAGTTTACACTGCATAGTTATTTTTTTATAAATTATTTTCGGTCCACTTATGCTAAAGAAAAGGAAGAGGTTGGCACAATTTGAACACACTTTTCTCCATTCCACTTTTGGCCTAAATTTCACTTTAGTAAAACTATTGTTTTGTTATTACATAACTTGGATTCATTTTTATGAGTTTTTCTAGGTGAAATTTCAAGGAGAAGATAGCTATGAGCTTGTATTTTTTATTTTTGTCATTTTTCATGCTCAAGAACTAAAATTTTGGACAAAGGATGGAAATCTAAAACTGTATTTGTGTTTATGTGGCTTTTTTGTCATGAAAGATGGTATAACCTAGAAATATAGTTCCAGATCTGCTCTGAACTCTCCTAATGCAATATAACACATGAAAATGACAAATTTATAAGTAATTTCAATATGATAGTTTTCCTACGCAGACACGCTCACTTTCATGTTTGAACAATTGCAATTGTTTTGGTACTTCACGCAGGTTAACAGAATCGGGCAGAAATGTTCTTAACGTGAGCAGAAACAAGCCCTGTAAATATAATTTAAATCAGACAAGTGGTTCAAAAATTTCCTTTCTGTGATAGATGATTGCTCATAACTAAGGTTCAGTGATCTCAGAGTTTATTTCTCGTGAAATTCAGGCAGTATTTTTCCGAGTTTATTTTCTTTTACGAAGATTCCAAGTTTATAGGAGTTTATTTATGACACATTTCCAATTCTCCGAAATTCTAAGTCCACTTTTGCTGTGCACCCAATTTTTCAAAGTTTAATAAGAAGAAAACAAATTTTACTTGACCCAAACCTGCCGAAAGTGTACCACAACTCACCTGTATTGAATGCTATTTCTTCAGATGGACTGGACATTCACGTCGTTGTCCTTGACGTAGAATCTTAGAAAGCTCTATTTTATTTCCTATCCCATTACACCGCTCTGCCCTGCAGTTACAATAACACAACCCCGTTTTCCTCTAAGAAGCACAAACTGAAAAATAGGACTGTGGCTTTGTCGTGACCCAAAATTACAGGGACCTGCTGTACTGAACAAAACACGCAGAGATGACCTGGTGATCCCCGTTCATCTCTTCCAAGTAACTGGAGAGGCCTTTCCTCAAAACCACTCACCCTGTACCCTGACCAAGCTTATTTGTAAAATAATGTTTTTTTGTTTTCTCTGCCATTGTAACACAGAAATTCCGAGTTTTTCAAATAAATCCGAATTCACAATGATTTTACTGGCGAGTGTCTTTCGGTTTTTATGGGATTTATCTGAAAACACAGAACCAAGTTATGACACAGTCAGAATTACTTCAGGTCCACAGTGAAAGTATGATGGATAAAAAAATATAACTTGGAAAACACGAAAAAATAAAACGTGTAGGGACGAAGACAGACAGTACAGTTCTTTCGATCAACAACAGACATTTTCCGAGCGATTTCGGGACCAGAGAAGAGAAAGGCCAACGCACTGAAGGCGGCCTCATCAAATGTCGATCGCCAATTGAAAGGACTCTACTGTACAGTCTTCGTCCCTACACGGTTTGTTCTTTCGTGCTTTTCAAATTGTCTTTACCAACCCGCTCCACATACATTTCCATACAAAAATATACACAGATTGGAAATGTTCCAGGGTTACTCGACGGACGGCGCCATTGCAACAGTGTTTTCTCGTCGCAAGCCATTACGAGCGGGCACAATGCACTAGGTCACGCTTGAAAGCAAACGCAACTGTGCGAACCAGTCTTTTGAACTCCTAGAGCAGTGCACGAGATAAGGACCTCCCGTGCTGCGTGCACGTCGCACACTCACGTTCATGCTTTGGTTGATTTCTGCAGAGGTCTCGTCGTCCGTCGGAAGCTGGTAGATCTGCACCCCGTTGCTCACCAGTTCGCTCATGATCTGCGAGAGTCGGAGTCACGTGAGTGTGAGCGAGCGTCGCATGAAGCAAGCGGGGCTTCACGCTTCTTTAGTTTTGACAGCCACTAAATGCTTCTTACAGAATTCGAAAAAGGGGACACGGTGTTGCCAACACTTCATCAATTCTTGTAGAATTTTTGACTTCTCACTTTTATCCCCAAAAATTAATGTTGTCAAAAAGTGACGCATCATTTGCAATTCGGTAATGGCTCGATCACCAGACCAGTCAGTCAGTCAGTCATCCCACCCCCAATGCTAAGACTTTACTGAGCCAACAGCTCAGTAACTGCATGGCACCATTTAAGCTTTAGGGGCAATGCACACACCATTTACTTTAGGGTGAAGTCCCTCTTCTTTGTCTTGTCAACATTCATTTGCCTTTTTGAAAACACTGCAAAGCAATTGGTAGCAATTCTGAAAATAAAAACTAGTCCCATTCTTTAAAATTAATGTTTATCCATCAATCAATTTTTATTTGTCATAGATCACACATTTATACAAATACCAGCCCTAAATAACCCTACGCAGCTTCTCTGTAGGGTCGCGACAGAGCTTCGTCGTAGTTAGACGGCTTCAAGATACACTTACATACTGTATCTCAGATTTCCCTCAAGACAAAATACCATGCCATACATATGGCATTTTGCTTTTTTCCTTTCAACCGCAATGTCATACTTCTATTGAAAATCAAAATAGGTACTTTCTGTGTAATTGAGGGTCCAAACAAATTTTAGTCGTTAATAAAAAAACAACAACACAACACTGAGATAGGAAAACTCTCAACGGAGAGAGTGTTGAGTTTGGCTACTAATGGGCTACGAGAAGTGAGAAAACGTTCCCCTGTACTGCCTACCCAAGTGAGACTCAGCCATCAAGGTCATTTATTTATTATATTTATTAATAAATACTGCCAACCTTCTTCTGAAGGTTATGGCAGAACGGGCTAGCATATTTCACTCCACAAGTGACTGATCAAGAGTCTCAACGAAGGCACCCACCTTTATCTTGAACCTCTGGAGCTCTGTCTTGGAGATGGTGTCTGCCTTGGCAATGATGGGAATGATGTTGACTTTGCTGTCGAGTTTTTTCATGCACACCAGGTCGATGGACTTCAACCTACGAAACACATCAGCAATGTTGCCAACTCAAAAAAAAAAAAAGAAACTGCCAAAGGAATTTTGAAAATTTGTTAACTTTAAAGTGCGTGGAAAGAATGACCTTTGAACACTGTAACTGAACACTTTCCCACCACTATAGTAGTTTCAATGATAGTACTTCAACACTGAAAGAAAAAAAGTGATGGCTTGTTTGCACCGACAATGTCGCAGCGTTCATTTTCATAGCTCTGATTTCTTGAACAATATTTGGTGGCAGATCAAAGTTTCAGTGAACAAATTCACATGCTTTGCAATAAGTTATATTCTCCAGTAGAAAGTATCTAACTCGTCTGACTTTGCTTGGAACTTCCAGTAACCAGCCTCAAAGTTTAGAATCCTATAGTCCCCATTTGTCCTGAATTGTTGCACATACCGTAAAATTCCGAGCAAGCGCCCCTACCCAAGCAAGAGCCCCCCCAACTTCACCGCTAATTTCACATTTCCGCCCCGTTCCGGGAAAGCGCCCCTCCCCGCTCCGCACCCGTATCACGCACCGCGCTGACCGCGCCCAGGCAACACTGGCCTGTGAAGTTCAGTCCAAGAATTCAATCCAATCCAATCCTACTTTGCAGCCCGATCAGCCCGGTCACTACACGCCATTGTCGCTTTGTTTTGGGGGTGTCAGCTCGGCTATGCATTCTTACACAGTGGCAAAGGAAATCGAGGTCGTCCAATGGCATTGCGAAACGGGAAAGACGTACACCAGACGTCTCGACACATCAAGCTCGACCGGATACGGGAATGGGACAAGAATTTTGACAATTTGCTACAGTCAAACTACGGGAAAGCCAAAGTTCGACGAAAGCTAAGTAACGGCGCGCTGGTGTTCAGTGAATACGTGGACGACGCGCTCTTTTAATATCTGGAGCGCGAAAGAAGTGCAGAATGAGCCATTAGCAACCGGCTTCTTTCTGAAGAGGCTGTCAAAATAGCCAACGGCATGCAGTTGGGAAACATCGCGGAATGCTGCAAACTTTTTCTTGCGGCCGACTCTGAGGAGTCTTTTGATGGTTTTGAAAGTGATTAACATAGCAGTGACAAATCTTTGGCCTAATAAAGTCTGTTCTCAGAGATAAATAAAATATTAAATCTGTGTGCACTGCGCTTTTTTTTTCTTTATCTGGCAAAGAAATTTTGTCGTCGCCATTTTGAATTTTGGTGCCGTTCCGGGATAGCGCCCCCCACTTTGCAGGCAATTTTGACTTGCGTGCAGCGGGGGCGCTTGCTCGGAATCTTACGGTAGTTCACTGGGCCCATGTCATTAGGCAGGCTTGGAAAGCAAAATCATACACCGATGCACACATCAGTTTGAAGCATGTTTCAATGCTTGCCTCTGTAATACGTCAATTACATCGCAAACACAGCAAGCACTGCAAAAACTGCACAAAATCCCGCCAGCTGCAGAACGGCAATTTCTCCACTAGACAGCCCAGAAAACCAAGGAATTTAGTGGGAAAGCCATTAAACTGGCAACACTGCGCAAGAGTCAGTTTCGACGTCAAGCTGCTCCACGCCGCACTTAGTTCCTGCATGACGTTCAAATGCACCAGACAACTTCCTTTGGACGACTCCAGTCGGGCTCCTTACTCGTCAAACAGGAATGGGGTTTTGTTTACATGTACTACTAAACATGTAAAAAAATTTAAAAAAAAGGTGAACTTTATACATTTTTTTTTTCTCCTCGGCTTCCTGTCTTGTGTCCAGCTAGACGGCCTTGCGCTTCAACAAAACAAAGGAATATCTCTCGACGGTGGATGATCCGCTTATTTGGGATTGCTGGAGTTCGTACACTAAAGAAACTAAAAGTAGCAACAATAACAAAAAAAAAGGCATTTAATAGCACTACTTTAGAAGAATATATGTCATGTCACTGCACGGTCCCTTGTTCCCTGATGCCAGCATTCATTTCATGGCCCCGTTAAGCAGGTGTATGTATCCAGGGCATGGACAGATAGGCTATCATCTGTGTCATTGCAAGCGTAATCTGCCTATAAGATTATTTTTCAGCGCCACAATATATAACCAAAAATAAAGTTAAAGGGACACTGAATCAAAACCTAAAATATACCTCTCAGGTTGAGAAATAAGTCAAACCTGATCAACTCTATCTGCTGACAACAATCACACGCTTCTGTTATTGAACGGATGGCTATATTTTTCAGTCCAAAGGACTGATTCCAGCGAGCGCTCGAGGATCGGCCATTGGAGAGCGACCCGGGAGACGCGACGTCAAATGGTCCAGCACGGTTAAAGCTGCTTGGGGGCTGGCGTGGCTATCAGTTCCGCCCTCGGCGTCATCGACATGTTACAACCTGGCCATTTTATTGACCCTACCCGCTCCTTGCCGGTGTTGAGCAGGCCGTGAGAGGGAAATCCGGTTTGGCAGGGCTCACGCGCACGCAGCTTGCCACCATACTTCCGTGGAGAGGCGCCACTTTTAAGTCTAGAGTGATATAACAATGTTCGGCTTTTAAATTTAAATAATGTTTTGGTGTCTTTTTGAGCAAAAAATTGGTGTCTCCGTAATATGGCCAGAGCATAGTTGACATTTAGACAATAAAATAGGCGCTAGAATTTTGCTGCAGCATTCCTTTAACATGCCCCAACTAACTTACATATCTCATTTAACTGCAAACACTAATGCCTACAACTTGTGGCATATCTATCCGTGGACTGTTCCTCAAAGTGGAACAAACTATGGCATTCAAATGTTTAAACACCGTCTACTGTCACTGCTTAATAACTTCATACGAAATGATATTCCCGTAGAACACACGGCTCTCAAATCAATAAAGAGTGTTTTCACAGCATTGTATTATTAACTACAAGTGTTGCTTCTACATTTTGTTCTTCATGTTTCTATCTTTTTGAGACACAAGACAGTCATCTCTTCATTGTTGCTGTAGCTCGTCTTACCAAGAAAACGAGAGAGCAGTCTGTGTCGAGCCAACAACTGTTGGCGTTTTGTCTGCCTCCCCACATCTGTACTTGTACAGGTGTAAATAAAATGATTGAGTGATTGGATTTGAAAGTCTATGCCTTAAAGCAGTGGTACGAGAAGATTTACAAAAAACAACGCACCTTTTGCAAGGTGTGAAGCGCCGCCTGCGGCACCGAAAGGAATGCCATGATCTCAACGTACAACAAGTTGTAGCAGACAACAGAGGCGACCTTGCAGCTATGGCGAGCAGACAAGGGCAGGCGAGCAACTCACTAACCTCTCGCTCTCTTCAGTGCCACGCGGGGGCAAGGGGAGCTAGAGGACTTTACAGGTGGCCTTTGAAATTTTTGCAAAAGGTCCATTGGTTACAGACTTTGGTTGAGCTGGTTGGTACATATTAGTGTTGGGTACGCTTGAACTCGCAGAATACAGAAATAGAAAGGACATAAAAAAGACAAAACAGAACTTCCGTTTTGTCTTGTCCCATCCTTTCTACGTCCGTTTCTGTAAGTTCAAGTTGACTCCTCACTAGTAAGTCCATTGTTTTAACTCGGAAGATGGCGGTTATTGCTCACCCGTGGCCGGTTGGGCAGATGAAGTAGAGGCAGGCATGGATCCGGGTGTCGTGGTAAGTGGCCAGGCACCTCCGAATCTTGAGCTCTTCCTGGAGGTAGTTCTCGAACTGGGAGTTGATGTAGTCCACTATCGCCTTGAAGCTGGGACAAGACAACACTGCACGTCAACACAACAAACCGCGAAAAGAAACTCGCTGCGAGGCAGGTTCAGTAGACTCCCATTGATTCAAACTCCAGGAAGCCATGAATTTTGCTCGACTTATCGGAAGTTTGAATTATCAAAAATTCATCTAAATATGATGCAAGATAAAATAATGATTTGCCATATGAATGGCTACCCATACAAGGCTGATATTTGATGATTTCCTCTACTATGCCTACTGATCATAAGCAGGTATGCCACACATGGCATTTGTGAAATATATAACGTAAGTTCATTTATCCCACAAAAATGTTGTTTATTGTTAAAACAAATGTAAGTTAGTTCATCAAGCCAATAGGTTGTCATATGTTGACTATTAAGCAGGGGACACATGAGGAATGAAAATGGGCACCGGGCGGCAGTTTCCATAGAAACTTGTGCGAACGTTGTGACGAGGAACTATGCCATGCCGCCACGTCCACAGCATCCGGGCAAGTTGCAATGGAAATTTTCGCGTGGTGCCTCGCTTTAACGTGATAGCGTTCAGGAGCTCATGTCGCAGAAAATCCAGCGTTGGCGTCAGTGTCGGCATTGGCGGGACCAAAATCTCATAATGCAACGTGCCCAGCCACATGTCACACCTAGCTGCGCGCGTTGCATTATGGGATTACTTACTAAATTTGGCAGGAATATTGTCCTGCCAAATTTAGCGGAAACATTTCCGCCAAATATAGCGCAAAAATTTTCCCGACAAATTTAGCGGATCAATAGGGTCATGATGTCACAGCCAGCTGTGATGTCACTTGATGCTACTGACTAGACCACGCACACACGCTTGCAGGGACGGATGCAGGAATTTCCTGAGGGGGGGGGGGGTCAGGTGTTGGTCAGCGTACCATATGTTCAGGAACCCCTCCCCTCTCCTTCGTTTTACGCCCTAAATTTTACACACGCAGAAATCAAGAGGGGGTCAGGACATCCGGACCCCCCCCCCCTCTATATCTGCCCCTGCACGCTTGCATAATTTAACAACGAGCACACGTTTATATAAGAAGGCTATATAAGAAGGACCCGATTACACTATCGCATTCCACTCTTAATTCCACTCTGGCAATCTTTTTAGCAGCCCAACTAGCTATATTTTCTAAATCGCTGGCCTTTACTCTTTTTGGTATGCTACTTAGAGTCGTGAAATTCAGAATAGTTATTGTGAAATCGGCAAATGAAAATGATGGCAAAACCAAGATTCAAATGTACCCGCGTTTCTCAATGCTGTGGTGTCACGGAAGGCAGTCTGCGGGATGGGCAGTCTAAAAATTAACTATGCCGAGCATTTGTTTCGTGCTGCTGCGCGGAGCTGGAGAGGCCTTCCACATTGACACATTTGACATCATTTGACACCATGAAACTGCTCATAATCAGTCGGGAACAAAGTCTACAGCCCCAAGTGTGAACCCCTGACTTCCCCTGACCTCACTTTCTCATTGTTGCCAGTAGAGCTTTTCACTTTGAAAAACACGGTGTGGACCACAATTGTAAATTCAATAACTTTGCAAAAAAAGTTTGGCCAAATTTTTGGGGTTATTATTTCAGCGATGTTCATTGGTGTGTTTAGCGAATTTTCAGGCAAATCGGGGACTATGAAGAAAACGCTGGAGTACCCCTTCAAAGGCGAAGCTTAAGCGCTCCCGAAGTTTTCATCGTTCAAGTCTGCCCGCTTAGGCCTCGTTGAATGCGTTTCTTTCCGAGCACCGGTGCACTGCAGAAAAGCAACACCCACGGAAGCAAGCTTAGCGGGTGTTGCCTCCCTGCAGTGCACCGGTGCTCGGAAAGAAGCGCACTCAACAGAACCGCGAGAACAAAAAGTATAAATTACACAAAACGCCGTTCAAATGAAGTGGCTTATGAATGCATTAGAAACATAATGGGACAACCAAAATTTTGAAATTTGTTTAAATGAACCAGAAGCACGAAATATCCAAGTGTGAATTATCGCGAGCCTACTGTAGAAAAACATCTTTAGCGGGTGATCAAGGTGTCGCACGATAGTGCAGCGTCTCGCAAGCAAAACGTCAAATAGTCACGGGAAGCCATAAAATTTTCCCGACCAGCTTAGCAAAGAAATTATCCCACTAGATTGGCGGGTAAATTTCTTTGTCAAATTGAGCAAAGAAACGCTTTAACATCATAATGTCAGGAGACGTTGAACGATGTATTAAATGTAGAAAATGTCCAAAGGAAAAAACCAAAAAGTTTGGATAACTTTCCTGCAGTGGCGAGGATAGGGCAATGTTTGCTGATCATGTCTTTTTTTTTTGATCGGTTCGTTTTAACATTGATTGTGAATTTCCCCGTTAAATTTACCAAGGAAATTGTGATGTCATTGTCCTGTCACAATGGGAATCTCCACTAGATTTACGGGCCCCTACCCTAAGCGAAAACACACCTTGCGACCCGCCACAGAGCCTTACCAATAACAATTGCAGCCGGAAAAAAAAGAAAGTCAAGTCAGTGGAGCCTCATAATTACACAAAGGTCTCTCGGTTACCTCGACCTCTGCTATGCTCCGAAGCAGCGCATACTAAAGGAAGTGGAACTCGCATCGGAGTCGACCACCAACTTTTATAGCCCATCTTCTAGCCAATTCCCCGAGTCGGATTCCTGCTGAACAAGTCGTAGGTCCTCACCTGTCTTCCTTGTTGATCTGATCTCCGTATCCGACGGTGTCGACGATGGTCAGCCTAGAGCCGTACGTTGCTCTCTTCCAGCTCTGCAAATGGAGCAGCGCCGAGGTCGGGAATCGGTATGAAAAGTTACGAGAGCTTTATAAATCGTTTCACTTTTTTGCTTCGAGTGAAACTGTATGCATTTCTTTAGTGCATCCCTCGTCCCAATTTTTTTCCCCTTGCCTTTCATACAAAGTAACAGCCAGTGGAATACCCGAGAAAACCTCTCTGTGCCACCTCAATACTTGCCATTAGTAGTAATACAAAAATTCTAGCATTAATTTTCAGTACAATTGACATCGTTTTAGGTTTCACAAAAGATTGGCATATTTTGGCGGCATCTGAAGCAAGGATCTGGTAACAGGCAATCATTTGTGAAAGTAGTTACGAAAACTTGTGCAAAGTGACAATCTCTGGGAGTAAAAGTTGGGTAGCAGTCATCCCAATCCCCACGTTTCTCAATTTTATACGGCCTTACAGATCTACTACAAACAAATGTTTATTTGCTTTCTTAGCTGTTAAAGGGGTATTCACACAAGATGGAAATACCGGGAATTTCTTCCCCGACGCGCATTACGTGATGAAAACGACAGGCTTTGCGCATCTCAAAAGTCTGATGTTCTTGTCGCGTAATGCTCTACGCCAGAGAGAAATCTCTCAATTTCTCCCTCGTGAGAATACCCCTTAAAAGCCAAAACGTCTACAACACCAGTTTAGATGGAAAGTTTACATGCCTCAATCGCCAACAACATAACATTCGGTCTTCGTATCAGAATTCCTGCAATGTGGTGTTCATCGGTGCGACAAAAAAAAAACCTGGCACCCCAGCGATTGGAACCACTTCAAACAAGAAAAGGTTGGGGGCGAATGTTCTCACCGAAAGTCTTGGGCTTGAGGACGACGTTTGCCAGGTTGTGCGGACTAGGTGCAGTCTCGAAAGAGCGGTTGAAAAGGGACTCCGTGAGCGTCGACTTGCCAACGCCCGTCTCGCCTGGACACGTGCGTGGAAAAACGCAGCACTCCGTCAAGATGATTGAAAGGAGTCAATGAACTTTACGTACAGATATGCCAGGGTTGAAGTTTGCAGCAATGTCGAGACAATATCGCCACTAGCCTTTTAGTAGTCAATTACCTTCGAGACAGCAAGAATAAAAACATGAATTTACTGTGACCAAGGGGCTATGTAAAAAAAAAATGTTGTGCGAGCAGCACACCTTGAAAGAGATGCGTTAGAATGCCAAGCAATAAATGGTGTGAAAAGGTGGATATTAAGCTCAGGTAAGAAAGGCGCTTTTAAGATAAAAAGTTACATTGCTAACAGTTACACGGGGTGAAGTAGATTGCAGCAAAACCCAGCTGTTCCAATATTTCTGACTATCGTAGTAGAGAAAGGTGAGACGGATGCAGAGAAATTATGAGTGCAACCGGTGCACAAGTTGTGGCTAAACCTGTAGTCTGGCAGATAACCAGAGAGCTTTTAGATCTGTATTAGGCAGTGTCGTTAGACTTCACGGTCTTCAAAAATGTTTTGTATCCGAATCTGTTACGAAACACGTTGTTCTGGTAGGTGCAAAGTAATTGTGTTGTGTGTATGTTTATACAGCCGGAGTTAGTCAGTCGCAATGGGCGTCTGGTGCCTCGGCTGTAGGCAGAGAAATTTAGCCAGTGCAGTACAACCGCCAGCCTGGGGTCTTTAACGTGCACCACGCAGTAGTGATACATGACCGCACCCCGGTACAATGCTCATCTAGATCGAAACGGGCAGGGGTGGGGATTGAACCCAGGATGCCTGGGTTCTGCAGAGAGCTTTCTCTCCACGCGCTGACCCACTCGGCCATCGATCCCCCAGTCGGTGCAAGGAAATGTTACAGTCCTGAGAAACAGAGGCATGGTGCTGCCAGGGGCTATGTTGCACGTTTTGGACTCCCAGGCGACTAGGGAGAAGGAAGTGACGTCAACAACGCTCTTTGGATGTTGATTGCTGGAGTCGCTGATGACGCGATGCGTGGTGTTGCTAAGATACGTTCATTCACACCTACGTCACTTCCTTCTTCCTAGTTGCCTGGGAGTCCAAAACATGCAACATAGCCCTCCAGGTCACACCAGCAGGTAATGCAAGTGGCTTCTTCGGCTGCTGCACGTGCGTTGTATTTGCCAGTGGCACAAATTGTATTCTAGCATTTCCTAGTGGGCTTGGATGTTTGACTGTCGTACATCAACCATTCCTAAAGTTGATGGGAGGTGCCAAAATCTTCCTCTTGAATGGAAGGGCAAACTTCAGCTCACTCTTGTGGCGTAGGTATTTTGGGTTGTCATTTTTTCTGATGGACAATTTAATTAGCCTGTTAATGGCCCTTTTGAGGACATGGCCAGTACTCCAGTTGTCTGTAGTGTGCCTTGAAGCAATGAGTACTGGCAAGGACGTACAACAGTGTGTTGTCACATGTTGATTCTTCAATATGTATCGGAAAGATTTGCTCTATTACGGTTTGTGTCAACCAGCTGTTATCGGCACGCAATAATTTGTTGTCATGCGTCTGCACCGAGTCCATACCAATGCAGAGAATGTTGAAGTGGAAGCCCTGCTGGACTGACTTGCTGACGAAGTTGGTCGGGCAGACTGTCAAACCCGACATGGCTCTGGAGCTTCAAGGTCCGAATGTTGTCATCGATGTAGTTGCCCTGCAAGCACATTTCACCAATAAACGTACATTACCAATTTAACATTACCAACGGACAACCCCAACACCAATCGCCCCTGTAGATGGGTCTAACAGACACTTATTGTACGGGCTGTACCAACAATTCCTACATCAGAAGACCGTAGCGCTGAATTTCCTACGTTTCCTAAAAGGGCAAACGCGGGGCGAGGATTAAACGCGAGCGTTGCGTCAGCATTCGGCCCAGACTCGTCTCCAATCAGTGACGACACGAGTCTCAGCCGAAAGGTGACGCAGCACTCGTGCCCAAACCGTATGGATAGATGGATGCTAAAGGCTGTACCCTTTATAGCGGGCGGTAACTTGCGCTATCTAGTCGTAAATCGCGTTTTTTTATTTTGTTTTTTTCAGCGGTGACGTTTACATCAACATTGAAACGTCAACGCTCGTCGGTGGTTTTGACATCTATGTTGAGCACTGTCGTTCCGGCTCGCTGTCATTAAAATAATGGTGTATCCGACCCCGATAAGAAACGTGCCGAGCCGGGAACTGCAAGAAAGCGAGCGCTCGAACAAAGGGGATAGCAAAAACAGCGGAGGATGTTTATCATTAGGCGAGCTCGGCTCATTTCCTGTGCTCCAGTTTGGCGTGTCGTTTCGAAGGGCGTGGAAGCGTCGGTGACCTCAGACAAGAACCGTTGGTCACTTGGACGAGTTCCCGTGAAAAAGGGCGGGCTGATTTCCGACGCAAAACCTCGCATTTCGCGCAGGGTAGGAGCGAAACGCGAGGAGCCAAGTGACAGATAGGCTTACACTTCGCCGCGGCCGGTTTCAAAACTTCGGCGAGAGAACGTCGGGATCGATTCGTGGACTTACGTTCGTCTGTTCCACTTCGACGGTAGACATGTTGCCGAAGCAGGTTCAAACAGGTTCTGCTCCGGGCGCAAAAAAAATAATTAAACGCGAACTTTTGTCTCTTGATTTTCTTTCCGCTAGCTACACAAACTGAGGAGCCACTCAAAACGATCAAAGCGCCGCTGGCGTCGCTTCCCAAGCATACGCCCGATTACTAGGATTATAGCGCCGCAGCACACTATGAAGAATTAGAAACAAACTTTAATTATATTAGATCTTGTAAAAGTATAAAAAAAATATTCAAAATGAGTGAAGTTGCACATTTTAGATTTAGTGTTAAAAGTTAAATGTCGACGATATTATTTTCTGCGGGTCTGCGATTGAAAGTCGCTCTGCTTTAAACATGGCGGAACGCCAGGGTGGGAGGTGGATACGCCTTTTTCGGTGCATGTAGTGTCTAGTGAAAAACAAATTTGTTTCCCCATTTCTGTGTGACAACGTTTCCGTCTCGAAACATGGATGCGCCGGCGGACGCAACGATGGCCCAGGCCAAACGGCCCGAGGATGTGATCAGGATGCCTTTGAACGACAATCTGAAATTCGCCGTGCTCATCGGATTCGTCGAAGTTGGGCAGGTCTCCAACAAGGAGGTGGTGAACACAGTGCTACATCTGGTGAGCGACTCGCGGCGTCTCTGCCCTTTTTTTCCGCGTCGCCCACCCTGCGCTTTCGATCGTCTGCTAACTCGATTTTCGTTGCGAGGGAGGAAAAAAAAAGAAAAGAAAAATAATGCATCTCTGAATGTTCGAGAACTTTGAGCGAGCCAGGCTCGGATCACACGCAAGCTGCTGAAAAGCCAAACGTAAAAGCCAACTTGACCTCCTGAACGTCGGTGGACCCAACTCAACGGTCCGAATTTAAATAGTTGGTTAAAATAAAAAAAGAATATAGCGTGAAGATTGAAACCGCACCGACACGATTTTCCGAGCTGGGACGCTCACGCTGGGAGATTAGCTTCGTAGCCAGCCGTTCGCCGGTTATCAAGGCAGAGGGGCATGACGGATTTTTTCTTCTTCTCTTATTTGTCATTTTTATTTCGTTGCTGTAGCGCAGACTTCGTCGTCTATAAAGATTACGATAGAGGGACACCTGCCTGTGTTGGTGACGGCTGTTCGTACAGTTCGTTTGCTCGGAGTTTTGCTGAAAACATTAGCCGATGTTTGCTGAGGTGTGTGTGTTAGCGGTGCGTTTCCAACTGTTTTGTAGCACTGCTTGCGCTACTCCGTTAACCGTGGCTCAAACCCCGCTGAACAGTGATTAAACATTGAGCCGATCAAATCGTATCGGGATCGGATAGCGACCGTGAATGCGATAAAACGCTTCATTAATTCGTAGCAGCATGTAGTGTCGTCTAGAGTTCATTGGCGCTTGACTTCATGTATTATCAGACTGCGCCGCAGCTCATTCAGTGTGATTTTCTCGACTCAAATGGCTGGAATACTTCACGATACGGGTTTCCATGCAGATTATTCAGCCTCCAAACCTTCAAAGGGACCACAAACAAACACAAACTAGGTGTTTGAGTCGTGGACGGAGGGGCATGCGCGCGAGTGCTTGTGTGAGCAAACATAACATTTTACTCGCGACTTGCAACATCAATTTTTATTCGTCAGATAATACCATTAACATCTTTCTCTCTAGCATTAACCGTATTACGGGTGTTTCGTTCCCTGGTTGTTTTTATACCACTTCTGCCGCCGTTGTCGGTCCAGAATAGAAAGGTTATACGAGCGTAACATTTTTTTATTTTTTCTGTTTTAAATTTACCAGCTTTTGCTTTAATCTGCAGGATGTGGTCCTCGTTCCCGCTTTTTGTTCGTTCGTTTGATGTCGTTGCGGCCTTGTTCGCTAAGGCGCGGAACGAGCGCGTGCAGTTTATGGTTTCATGCGCACTCGTCCTGTTGTTTGACGACATTGTTATTGCCGGTGTATTTGATTTCTTTGACCGCACTCGTTTCGGCCTTTCATTCGTTGTTGTTGTTGTGATTTTTATCGTTTTATGTTATCGTCGCGTACGCATATCACGTGCTTCGTTTGCAGGATACTATTACGCCGCGATAAAGCCCGTCTAATGGCGCTGGGATATATTGATATTTGTTGTTCTTTTAGTAAAGCCTGAAATGTTGCGTTTTGTCGTCGTTGTTTGAGTGTGAAATTGGGCTAGGCACCAGAGGAAGAGTGTGTGTGCAGACAGGATATATCGGCAACAAACTTTTTCTGTTGCTCTTTTTAAATTAAGCCCATTTTTTGGCGTGGCAGTCTACGGTTACATGGCACCATTATCGACACGACGGTATAAATATTTTATACCACTCCTATTTGATTTTGGCATGCTTTGGAGGGAAATCTTAGAAAAGTCGGAGAACTTAGTAACGTAGTTATGCTAAACAAACAGCCTGTCTAAAGAACGGAATGGTTATTACTTATTAGTGCCCTATAGTTGTAAAACCTGAATGCCGAGTTCTAGCAGTGACGCCGTACTGCTGTATTGTAGTACTATTGATTTCACATGAGTGAAAGTTGCGTATTGTTTTCGTACTAGCAAAATACCACACTAGCATATCGTAACATAGACATAGGATGCAAATATATATATATATATATATATATATATATATATATATATATATATATATATATATATATATATATTATTATTTTTTTCGTGCGAGAGAAGGCACCTTACTTGCACATCGGTTACATACTGGGCTCGCTCGATTTGCTTGCACCTCCTGCAGCGGTGCAGAAAAGCGTAGGACAGTGTGCTTCCGGTGTATGGATTGATATACGACCGGAAGTAAGTACACCGCCCCACACTTTTCTGCTTCGGTGTAGGGAGATCGAACGAGCCCAGCTGTTTCCACACACAAGCAATAATAGGCCATAGGATAGTTTCTTGTCGAAATTCTTGGATAAGCAACAAGAGGGTTATGGCATTACGAAGCTGGAGCGTGAACACTGCGCGGTCGCAAAATGGGAACGCAAAAATATGAAAATTACAAGAACGTGCGACACAGAGTAACTCACATCCCTGCTGGGCATGGAAAGCCCACGAACACTGAGAAACATCGTCAGGGTCAGTGAGCTTCGATGTGCGATTTGCACCAGCGTGTGTAACTTAGCGTGTGCTCGCTGACGGGAACACTGCAGAGGAGGAGGAGCTGCAATCTGGGAAGGAGGCAGATTGATGATTGAAGGGAAGCCAACTTGGTGCCATTGGAAATAGTATACGCCAAGAAATCCCGGGAAGCGGGTAGTTTATAATTATGATTCCGTGTTTTCGGAGTTGATTTCTCGTGAAATTCGGAGGATGCTTTTCAGAGTACCTTTTCGCAGAAAATTGGGGTGTTTGTCGGTGTTTATTTTTGTTAGATGGCCAATTCCCTTAAATTCAGAATTTAGGTTACTGTGTTTAGAATTTTTAAAAATTAAAAAAAACACACATTATAAGTAAAGTTTGGGTGCCGTTACCCGTTGTCCGAAAGGAACTTTGACGAGCTAATTAAGGCAAACCCCATTTCTTAGTAGTTCATGATTTAAAAGAAAACTGAAGTGGCATCTTTTCAGGACCGCTGACCCACTTCTCTTGTAAAGTTTCTTTGTAAAACATCCTTTTTTTTTCTGCTTTTTTATTTTGTCGGTATTACCTCGAAATTCTGAGATTATATATATATATATATATATATATATATATACATATATATATGTATTTAAATTGACGAAACATTTACTGGGGAGTGTTTTTCGCATTTTTCGGATTATCTGAAAACACGGAGCTCATAATGTATGTGAAGACAACTTTCAGGAGAGATCTCAAGCAATTTCAGACTTCAAAATGAAAGGAACATCCGCATTATGGTTAATTATTTGGCGTATCCTAACAATTAGCCCCCCTATATTATGTCCCCCTGGCCGTATAAACTTACCTGTACAGACCGCATTAGTGTAGCTTTCGCGGCTTTTCTTCTTTTTCTTTTTTTATATATTTGCTTGAAGTAAAATTTAACACCCTGCGTATAGGTATTTAGAAAATGACGTTTCGGGGTGCCTCCTGGGTTAATTATACTGCTGCTAGTTTGTTTTGCTCATTGGTGCTCACTGCATGCTGGTCTAGATGAACATTACCATGCTCATTCGTGCGGTTTCTTATTCACACACATTTAATCTAGTGTACATCACTTTTGTCTCAATAGACCTTTTGCTGAATTACCCAACACTTTCAGAGAGAGAGAGAGAGAGAGAGAGAGAGAAAAAAAGGTGTAGTCTGACACTGTTTTTCCCATATATTACACACCAAAATCTAAGTTAAGCCCCTAATATTTACGAGGGGCTTGTTAATGGTGCGCTATAACTTATTAAACAGCTAAAGTACGTATCAAAGACAAAATAAATTTAGAAAAGACGCCGATGTTTTGCAATAAGGCCAAGAAAAACCCGAATAATTTTTTTCTTTAAATGTCAGTAACACGTGCCTTAGCTATTTTATTAAGTTGTACCACTCCGCTATAAAGCCGCTCGTGAAAGTTGGTACCGTCGATTCGACGTCGGTAATTTCAGGGTGTATTATGGGGGCAAAAGGGGTGTAATATTACACCCTTTTTTATGAAAGTGTAGCATCAGGGAGCATCTACAAGCCGCACGTTCTCGCGTCTGCAGAAGTAACTCTTCTAAAACAAAAGCCTGAAACAAATGGCATTTTGCACGCGCGTTCGTTAGCGCCTTATTTTGGTTATTCACATGGAATCTTTTTTATGAGGAAGGCGAGCGCGTGCGGCGCGTCGAATTCCACTCCCAGCATTCTCCTTGATGCTCAAGGGTAATTAGCGATAGGTCTCTTTCTACATTCCAACTGTGGATTCTGATTAACTTGCATATGTAAGTTTTATGAAATTACTAATATGCACATTATAGTTTGTGTATCAAAATTAAGATTATTAAATGCATGAGAATGAATAAGACTGTTTTAATGTATCATAATTATTTTTTTAGCAAGGTTTTAGATTAAGCGCACGCACATCATTGCACTTGCCAATGAATACGCGAAAATATACAACAGAATATTTGTATACCGGACAGGCACGTAGCCAGGATTTTGGCACGGGGGGGGGGGGGGGGGGGCGCCCATGACAAAATGCTGAATGAGGGGGAGGGGGAGAGGAGGTCCCAGCAAAATGAAAGATTTCGGGGGGGGGGGGGGAGAGAGAACCTGGCCCCATGGGCCTCCCCCTGACTACGTGCCTGATACCGGAAATGTCATATAGAAACCATGCATGTGCATGGATATAGAAATTTTATAACTAGTTTCGGTAACGCAAAGATAAAAGCAACGAAAAAAAAAGATGTACTTTGCAAGATCCTCGAAACTTGTGGGATCTCGGGAAAACAGTGTAGGGTCTACGTAATTGCATTTCCGTCGACACTGAGTAGCAGGCAGGCGAATGAACGGGCGTCCCGTATGATGGATGCTGTTGCGATAACCGGCGAAATCATGAAATTGTCACCTTAGTGACTTCCATTTTTCTTTTTTACTTCTTTTTACTATTACTTGGTTGCTTTTGACAACCTCGCCTGTGGCCAGAAGATTTACGGCCGTTGTCGTTTGACTGAGATATATCGACGTTGTTATGAGGCGCACTTGTTGACGTGAAAAGTGATCGACCACGGTACACCCGGGGACAATTCCTTCCTCGGCATTTCGGAGGAGAGGCAGAAAGTGCGCCCACAGCCACCCACAGCCCGATCGGGGGACGGGACACGCTTTGACTGCATTGCCACGGATAGTTGTCCCCGAGTACGCAGTGTGAAAGAGAGAGAGAAGACTTGCAAAAAATACGAATTACTAACGTGGGATTGTAAGCAGCGAGAGCTATAGAGTGCAGGCGAGCTGGTAATGAATCGACATCTTGTAAACCTAAAATGAAAAACGATTAAAAAAAAAAAGGACGAAGACAACAGTTCGCAACGTTCTCGAATTCCGTGTCTTGTCTCTCTTATTAGAGAGTTTTAGAATAGCGCACGCTAAAGCTTTGCGTACGCGAGGAATAGCGTCGTCGCCACTGCGCATGTGCCGAACGCTATAACCACGTTTTGCGCTTTGCGTGCGCTATGTTAGCGTACGCTATTTTTCGGAAATCTCGTGCGTACGCAGAGAGGTCTTTGCGCTTCTCAAGGAGGATTTGTGATGAGAATTTGCCTAAAGCCATGGGACGAGCACAGTTTAAAAAAGAAGAAAATGGCGGCTCTCAGGACCATGGCTGCGGCCGCTTTGGTGGCGTCGTGAGTGCGACGTCGATTTGCACTACGGGTCGACATTGCACTCGGGTTCGCAACGATCACCGGCAACTTGATGCTTGCCACGCGCGAACATTTCTCGGCGAAGGTCAGTATACGCGAGACCTCTCTTGCCGAGGCGACGCAAGCGGACACGACCGGTCGACCGCTCGCGTCGCATTCTCGTGTTTAAACAAACCTAAAAGAATACTCTGGACCTAAAGTTACAGCATTTCGTGTGTGAAATAAAAATTATGACTGTATCTTGGTGGTGTTGCAAGCGCGAGATGCTTGGGCTTTTGCGTCGCGGCGGAGAAACGCTATTCTTTCAATTTCAATTTGGTCCATTTTCCAGAGACTGGAGGGACTCTCAGACAAAAAGCTGCTAATAGCAGCTTGACGGGGTCTGAGATCCCGTTACAGAGACAACAGCGTCGATATGTCTGTTTACACTTGATACGAAATACAATAAAGGAGTAACAAAGGAGAAGCTATCGACATACAAAAATAATGCAGCAAGGGAGTAACAAAGGAGTAGCTGTCTTAATACAAAAAATACAGCAAAGGAGTGACAAGGAGTAGCTATCTTCAGACATGCAAATAGATACAGCAAATGAGTATCCGATATTACAAAAGGTGTCTTGTTACACATTACACAAAATACAAGCAGTTCAACATATGAAATGCTTGCGTAGATCAGCTTTTGAAAGTGCAAATACATCGCTATTATGATGAGCACATTCATTTAGAGCTGTCGGGAGGTTATAATGAAGGGATTGTAAATTATGATTTGTACGGCTTCAGGGGACCATCCATCTCTCCGGGTGACGAGTACTGATAATACATTCATGCCTTGTTATTTCGGAAATACTATGCAAGAAATGTATAAATGGTTCTGATGAAAAACGAATGGAATAAAGTAAACGATATTTATACATGTTTTCGATGCGAATTACTCTATATTTAGAAAATAAATGTTCTGAAGAGTAATTATAGGGGACGTTTGCAATATAACGCAAAATCTTTTTTTTTAAGCAAAAGAATTTTATGTAAGTTTGTTTTTAGTAGTATAGTTCCCCAAACCGAATGACAGTAGTTTATGTGGGAGTTAAACGAGGCGTAATATATCTTCAATTTAATATTGGTCGGTAAGAAATTGCGGCACCTGGCGATCACACCAACTACCTGGGACAACTTTTTAATTAAGTAAATAATATGAAAGTTCCATGACATATCTTCAGAAAAATATACGCGTAGTGTTTTATGTTGAGGGACAAATTCAATTTCCGTCGCTCCGAGTTTTAGGGTACAAGGTATAGTTATTACCTTGTTTTCTGGTCTGAATAAAATTGCTTTAGACTTCAATGTTTTTATTTTTAATCCGTTTACTTCTCACCAAACAAAACAATTTGTTTAAAACTATATTTGCCATCTTAATAAGGTTATGAGCATCGTCACCAGTAAGAAATAAGCTGGTATCGTCCGCATAAATTATAAACTGAGTTTCATTATCAATATTAACAATGTCATTTATTAAACATTAAATAATAAGGTCCAAGGATACTTCTCTGCTGAACACCACATACAATCTTCGAAAACGAAGATTGGTGACCGTCAATATTTACACTGCTGCGATTATACAGATATGATTTTAACAACATAAATAGTGTGCCGCGAACGCCATATTTATTCAGTTCTGCAAGCAAGATATCGTGATTAAGGCGGTCAAAAGAGCTTTACTATATAATCATATGAAGACACGCAAGTGTTAAAAGTTTCCTTTAGATATTTCGCAATATAATTTCTTTTCGTAGTAATAAAGCTGATTCTGTAGATTTGTCTCTTTGGAAACCAAATTGAAAGTTTGTTAGTACAGATTGCTTTACAAAAATTTTTTCGAGACGTTTAAATATAAGTTTTCTAGTCCCTTTCAAAATAAGAAGACACAGATCTGTAATTGTTAAACATGATTTTTTTCACCTCCTTTAAAAATGACTGATACTTTTGCTTGCTTCATATTTTCGGGAAATTGACCACATGATAAGGATAAGTTAAATATACGTACTAAGCACGGTGCAATAATGTCTATAACGAACTTAATGGGTCTGATATGAAATTGGTCAGTGTGACAGCAATTGCTATTTCTAAGTCCCATAAAAAAATTTAAAATACCTCTGGCACATCTGTAGGTTCTGGAAAGACGCTGTTGTTTATATGAGGAACAAAGCATAAAGCGCTGTCACTGTGAGGCCTATAGCTATTGTACTTACAAAATACTCGTTAAAATGTTCCGCAAGTCGGGCTCCAGACACAAGTTGGTTGTTTATGCTTAGCTTACCAATATTTCTGGGCCCTCTGTCGCGATTTAAGACTTCATTAATTTTTTTTTTTAATATCAGGGCGTCGTCGATCGGTTTCACGAAATGTTTGGTTGTAAAATAATGATTTTGCTCTCTTTAGCTTGGCAGTTAATTCATTACGAAATTTCTTAAAGAGGGCAAGTTTGTTTTATCCCTTGACGTCAAAAAAGCGCTGTATAAACTATTCCTACTTTGCATCATTTTAACACGCATTAAGGTAGCCCAAGGTTTTCTGATTATTTTTTTTGTCTGAAATTGTTACTTTGGGGAAATACATGTCGCAAAATGTTTTAATATTTTAGTGAATTCGGTGACCATTTGCTTCAAGCATGAGAATAAGAATCCCCAATTATAATTTTCAACAGCGTTTCTAAATACATTAAGGTTAGCCTTGGAAATATTTTGGAATGTAATCAATGTTTTGTTGGTGTTTTTTTTTCGGTTTTTAAAAGACGCAAATATGGGATTGTGATCACTGATGTCACAGCTGATCGTCTGAGCAATCCGAGCCTCGGCGCTCATATTCGTGATAAAAAGATCGATTGCATTTGATGTAGATAAGGTAACTCTTGTGGTGCACAGACGTGATGACGTTTTCAAAGCCAGCACAATTTAGTGTTGTTGTTTCAGCTAGTTAAACCTTGAATATGAGTCTTCAAGTATGCTTATGTTTTAAGTCACCTGCTAGAATTATAATTATACTTATTCATAGAGCACATATTCTGAAAGTAGTCTAAGGAAAGCAATCAATTAGTTATCGAAATTCGCTGGTGGTGGGCGGTATAAAACAGATATAACGTTATTTGCGTGTTTTAAGCACAGTATGTCATAATTGTTTGGAATTTTTGGAGTACCAACGTAGTACTCTAGTATTATTTATAACTGACGTGAATCGAGAGACTCTCCGTCGCGTTATCTACATTATCTATCTATCGTTATCTATGCGATTTAAAAAGAAACGTTCATAACCAGATAAATTTAGCGTGTCAGCGTCTTGCTGATACCATGTTTCAGAAAACATGATTACATCAAATTGAGTTCGGAATTCATCAAAAAGTGATACAAGTTGAGTAATTTTATTTTTTACGGAGCGCACATTCAAATGAAAAATTGTCGTGGACAGTTGCAACCAAAAATGCTCATTTATTTCTTTTTGGCAAAACGTATTCTACGTACATCTAAGGAAGAAAAAAAGTAACCTGACTTTCAAGAAAGGCTTTACTAACATATCTTGTCAAGGTCACCGGCGTTTAGAGATATGTAAGAAAGGTGAATGTTTGGATTGTCGGGCGAAGGTTTTGCCGTTTTGCACCCAGACAAACTTCCGGTTGAACTGTCGTTTCTTCGCAACCGCGGGTCCGAGAATGCGTTTCAACGACGTGCAAAAATGTTCGTTCACAATGACGGCTGCCTGTGTGAATCGATCTCCAAGTCTGCGTTTACAAGGCGCTTTTTCTTTTTGCTTTTTGCCATATCACGTTTTTTTCCGGCACACGAATTGGACGATGATGTTGGTGGTCTTTTCAGAGCCTCGTGTTGGGACGCGATGACAGATTGCGGCATCAGTGCAGCGACCAATCGGCTCCCCGATCGCTTCTCCTATCTTGCCGCCGAGCATATCAGGAGGCATTTTCATGCTCGCGTTTTTCGATGCCCTTTATTTCTATCTAAGTTTACATTTCTATGAGTACGGTTCGCAGCCTGTCAGCCGCTCCTGACATTCCTTTAGGCTTCTTTCTACTGTATCACAGTTCTAAAACTCTCTTGCGTAGCGTGCGCTAACCCAAGCGCTAAATGTAGCGCTAGCGTGCGCTAAAATTGCGTACGTTGTTCTAAAACTCCTTATTCTTTTATCGTTTGTTTACGAAGAAAAAAAGAGAATCATATGCGAAACATTACAGTCGGCCAAAAAAGTATTAGAAAAGTATATATTATTCAATTTTTTTAGCTACTTTTTGTTGCGAATGAATTCGACTGAAGCACTTTCGAAACGGATTTGTCCGTCCGTGCAAGCTGTCCCGCTAAATTGAGCGGGGAAGACCGACGTTACCTGAAGTCATATGGCGACACGGGACGACGCGACACCTTGGCGTCACGTGACCATGTCGCGTGGTGACGTGGTATACGCGACGTTAATCTCTTCGCCATCGCGTGCGCAGAAACCAGGTTCGCCCGAGGCAATCTGCGCATGCACAGTGCCGACTGCAGCGCCACGGCAGTGGAGCGCGTGACATCGGAGAGATGCGTTGGTCTTTAAATTGACGTCACCCGAATGTCACGCCATCTGGTGAACACGTACGACTTGACGCCGTGGCGTTTTCACTGGGCTGCATGCCAAAGAAACAAATAGAAGAGTCCACTGCCTGCATGCTAAAACTGTCGCGTTGGTAACTTCGCTCTAACTGCTTGTAACTCCTCCTCTCCCATTTCTTTTGTGTAGTTTTGATTTTTTTTTGTAAGTGTAGCTCTAATAGCTCCCGCGTCTTTATAGTTGTGAAGAATCAATAAACTTGTCGGCTACGTGACTTCACCTCGGCATTGCATTGTCCCAGCAAGCACGGCAGTATACCATTGAATAAGCGGCTCTCCTATGATATTAAAACAACAACAACAACGGGCGCGACTAGTTATCGACCTGTTGTTTGCTTGTCTGATCGGTGGTGATGGCGCGTCGTCGTCGTCGTCATCGATTATTCAAACGAGAGTCAAGTTCAGCCGCGTGACTCTAAGCAGGGAAACTCGTCCTTCTGACATACTTCGTTTCGCCTCACGATGGACCGAAGCGGATGCTATACGATCCATCCCAACCAATCCGGGGCTGTCGACGTGACACGTGACCGTGCGCCCGCCTGTACCGTCCCTGTGCCACTCTCCAAGGTCACGTGGTACCTGCCTTTCTCGCGGCTATCCCGCATTGCGTTGCGCGGCGACGCTCGTGCCGACTCTTGGACCTTCGTTGCTCGAACGCTCTCGTTGTGTCCTGGAAGCGATCCGGATCCTTTAGTAGACGGCTCCAATACCTCCGATAACGATATCCGATAACGGCACGATGCGCTTACAAAGGCGTCGGCGCATTGTCGGAGTCACCGGGTACGATCTACTAAACCTTGCACCTGACGTCATATGGCACCAAGCCGCCATTGTACCGTACCGTGCTTCTGTTCCCTTCCGCAGCAGACATTCGGCATTATCGAACTTCTTGTACTTCTCGGCAAGGCTCGCCGACAAGAACCAATTCTAGGGTGCCAAATGTACGCTGCGGAAGGTATACGGGCACAGGAGTACGGACTCCGGAGCAATAGCGACCGATGTGTGACGTCGGTGCGAGCCATTTAAGTATTGGGAGCTCAGAACGCACGAAAAATTGCAAAGGAACGCAGAACGGGGTCATCGTGGGCCCTGTGTCGCCTTCCTTGTGACCTCTCTGCGTTCCGTTTATCGCAAAATGTTCAACAAACGCCCGTCTTCTATTCGTGGATAATCTCCTGTTATCGGGACGTCGCGATGCCTCAAAGCGGACTGCGTGGGCGCCACGTATTTGCGGAAATTGTCCGTTGGATTGGCTTGGCTCGTGGCGTCCTCTGCGCTTCATCACGAGGTGCATGGTGCAGCGAGGGTGCAGGAGGAGGTCGAAGCTCGATGAATATGCAGCGGGGAATCGAACCGATGCGCCAAAGTTTGTCCAACGCCGAGGGGCTGTCACGCACGCCGTGTTTTGGAGCCGAGTGCCTATTCGGAGATTGTAGGGACAAGCTTAATTAATTTGACGGAGGCCGCGCGAAGCCGGAATGTGCGGGCGGCGTGACCGGGAATGAGTGGGCCGGAAATTGATCGCGGCCGAGTTTTTAATAAATTCCTCACTTGAGTGGGCGATGGAGGGAGGCAGCGGTGCCTTTTGTCACGGTGCGCTGGCGGTACGCCTGCTGAATGGGTCCAAGCGGCATAGTGTTATTATCAGTAGTAGTAGTAGTAGTAGTGGTGATGCTGGTAGTACCAGCGCATTACTGGTTGTAATGGCAGTAGTGGTACTATTCTACTAGTAGTACTACTGCTAATGACAGTAATATTCTACTAGGAGTAACTAGGAGTAATGATAGTAGTCGTGGACGTCGTCGTAGTGGTATAGTAGTGTCAGCTGACGGCACTACCACTACTGCCGATAGCGGTGGTAGTATTGCAGGTAGTAGTATTAGCGGTAGTAGTTGTACAGTACAGCTCTGTCCGTTCAAGAAGGGGATATTTTCACACGGGAGGGAAAGTCTACACCGATATGTTTTGTTGTGGAATCGTGTTATTTTTCGTTGTTAGAGGAAGTTCACTGCTTTTCAGTTTTCTGCGTCGTCTGTAAACAAGATTTTTTTTTTTAAGTTGCAATGTTTGAGACTTTTGCTACGATGAGTAATATATCTGACGCAACAAAACGTCGTCTTGTACGAAACAATAAAAAAAAAGAGCGACATTTCTTTTTTTTTTTTAAGAAAATAATTAATATATATATATATATATTTTTTTTTTTCTTTACGGGATGGACAGGGCAGGGAAAAGCACAGCTGCGAGACCGAAGCGGGATTTGCGTCATGCCGCAATCCTTTGTTCGCCCGAGTTGACGTGCACGCTTGGATGGACTCTCGCCGCACCGCTTAGCATGCATAGCGCGACTTGGAACGCGCGCTTCTGCTTCTTCGCGCCGCCGACGGCAGGGGCGCCACTGTCGACTCGATGACGGAGCTAGTACTGGCTTTCGTACGACGGTTGCCACGTTGAAATATGACGTAGTTGGCCAGCAAACAATATACAGTAAACAGTCTGAGCATAACTACAAATACTGAAGTGCGACCGAGGAAAACGTAGAAGGCGTTTTCAGATAATATCTCGAACAATTCCATGTCCGGCGACAATTTTTAATTTTGAGGAAAAAAAATATTTTGCTGGCTCCGCGCCCCGCGGTATAAAACCAATCCTTAACTAACAAAAAAAAATGTTTTTGCGAAAAAAAAAAAAAATTGTAAGCACCCTGTGTTACGTGCCCGTTTTGCGTATCGCGCGATGTTGGCATTTTGGGCGGCTTCCCCAAAAAAACTGTTGTGGCTACGGCTCTAGAAATATTTACTAGCAAATTACGCATAGGAAGGATGAACAAAAAGTATTAATCACCGAGTATTAGGGTCGTTATTTTGAGAAACGAAACCGCATATGCGGCACGTTGCGCAATAGCGCTCTGGATTAGATCTTTTTTTCTTCGTTCCTATTAAAGGTAAGGCCTTCAAAATTTTCCAGTGTGTTGCCCTGTATTTAGTTAATCTTTGCATAAAATATCGTTGTCCTGGTTAATGGGAGAAATTTACAAGAACTTCTCAAACAGGGGCATTGGACTAAATATGCATTATTTTGAAAATTATTTAAAAAAAAGGCAACTTCAATATTTTTTTAACTCACCAGATTTAACGCTTATAATATGTACTAACAGAAACTGTAAACACATTGTGCAATATTTGTGTGGCTTTGACGTTATAAAGCGAGGAATGTGGCCAAATTGACGCTATAACGCGGTTCCCATGAAATAGGGCGTGCACATACCCCATTCTTGACAATTTCATCATTCTTACGAAGCGTAAAAATGCTATGGGGCGGCAGGGAGGGTCCTTCGGTGGTCCCGCCTCGAGCATCTCGTGAGCCGCACGCACGACCCAAGCACGGCGGAAGGCAGCGAACTTACGCTGGAGGCCCGACTCATCCTGCCTGTCAGCTTAGCAGCGAACGAAGCATACTTCAGCGCGTCGCGCAACAGGCTCGTCGTCGCTTTGTCAGCTGCTCGCATCGTAAAGGCTGCATCGCGTGTGCTTTTGTGCCCCCCCCCCCTCTGCCCCCTCCTTTCCCATACCAGCACCCTCCCTGCGCGTTCTCTACGTCGCTCTCTTTTGATTGACGTCCCGGCGTTGCGACGCGGCAGAGAGACGTTTAAGCTCGCCGTATGAGAGCTGGCTATATGTATACATACTCGGAGCGCGAGAGCAGCGAACAAGTCGGGAATGTTGTGCCGGAATGTGGACGATCCTCGCGCTGCTGCGCAGCGAGTTGGGAGATCGTCGCTGCCCGTACACATTCCCGCGGCGTTTCGGACACCCACGAGCTCGCTACACTGGTGTAACCCGCCCGACAAAGCCCTGCTCGTCATTTTGTTCTTTGCGCGGATCGAGAAAGTTCGTCGCGCGTCCTGCAGTCTCATCTGCTCTCTCTCTCTTGTGCGTGGTGTGTGTGTGTGTGTGTGTGTGCGCGCGCTGTGTGTGTGTGTGTGTGTGTGTGTGTGTGTGTGTGTGTGTGTGTGTGTGTGTGTGTGTGTGTGTGTGTGTGTGTGTGCAGGCGTGCGTGCTTGTGTGCATGTGCATGTGGTGAATGCGTGTGTATGTATGCGTGGTGTGTATGTATGTATTGATTCATCGTCTCCTCAGTATGTATAAAGGGGTATGCGAAATGGAGCCGTGGCCGTGGCGAGCCGGAGAAAGTTCACGGAAAAGCCGGTGAGATTTCACCTGCTCGCCACGGCGAGCTGCGACGTCCCGCCCCGTGACGTATTTCCGCGACGAAACCGCTGGATGCTACCAATCACGTTCACGAACGGGGTGGAGAGGAGGTCGAGGCTTCGTTCGGCGAGGCTCGCGTGGAGTCGGGCGTCGCGGACGGGGCCGGGCTCCCGGAGGCATTAGGGAGTTTTCGTAGACCGTGTTTCCCGCTCCGCTAAGCCCTCCGCAACGAAGAAGCCGCCACTGCGCCGGCGCGCCGATGGCCTTGACTGTAGAGTTCCGGCGTAGCTGGATGCGGGCGCGTGAGCGGGACAGCGGGAAACGATCTACTAAACTCCCTATTAAAACCCACCGAACACGTAAACAGAGGGGGTGGGCCGCCAGCCACATCGCTTCCCCCTGTCCGACTCATCGCGGCTGGCAACGGCTCGCTGTCGTGTTCAAACAGAAAAACAGAAAGGGAGTTCAGCTTTTTTTTGACGGGGCGGCCGGTGAGCCGTTCGCGGACCATGCCGCCAGTTTGCATACCCGTTTAGTCGTCCTAGCCAGAAGGTTCTGTCACATATTCTGTGTGTAATCCGCGAGGAAAGATATACACGCGAGAGAGTATGAGGCGAATACTATGTGCAGCGCGTAATTTGCGGAACAACTCCGGGTTGTAATCGAGTTTGATTTATTTTGTCAAACGAAAAAAATCGAACAAAAGACAACGACATGACTCTCGGGTCTCCACTTGTCCTCTAACATAAAATTTCGAAAACTGAAAAAAAAAAAAATTGAAAGGAAATTGAGGAATTTGGGTTTTATTCCAAACCCACTCTGTCACACCTCCAAACCTTCGTGCAGATTCGTTCTGGTGATGAATAATTTAGCATCGAGACGTGTCACGCTTTCTTCCGCGCGCTTCCCCCGTCGCGTACTTTTTTAACTTTTTTTTCCTAGCGTTTTTTTTTACCTCATTTCGGCTCCTTCGATTTCGAACGTCAAGCGATCGCAACTTAACTTACACAAATATGATCACCATTTTAAGAAACGCCGGGCGCGGCAGGTCCCGTGCACCTCATGATCGTCTCGCGCAGCCAATCAGAGTGCGGTATTAGCCCAGGAGAGCGCCAAAGGACCAATCACGAAGCAAGAGGAGTGAATACGTCATAAGCCACGCACATAAAAGCGTCGCTGTGATCGCGATTCACAATTGGTCAAACGCTGCACCGTGACGTGTTAATCTCGATTAATTCTTTTTTTCGTTTTTTTTTCATCAACGGGAAGTTAGCGCATTGTTAGAGTGTCGAATGTGACGACGTTGGTTTTAGAATGTTGATGACTCCGAGCTTCCATTGTGATCTTAACGTGAAACGTTTCTTTGACTGTGCTCAGCATTTTGTGAAGCCTTTTATAAGCGTGGCCGCGAAGCTCGATGCTGATTGGTTAACGGGGGAGGTCACGTGACCAGGAGGGTAAGCGCCAAGGAGATCGACCACCTGTGCGCACCGAAGAAGAAAAGCTCGAGAGTATGGAAGTTTTCTGGAAGATCACCAGGTTTATCAGCGCTACCTATACGTGAAACACAATTGCCTAGCAATTTGTCATACATATTTTACACGTATACCATCAAACTTGTACGTATTTCGCAACTGATGATGAGAATAGTCAAACAGGTCGACCGGTGACGTGTCATGGCGAGGAAAATTCTGATGGTTACGTCGCGGATGGAAAACCAAAAGAGAGGGGGGAGGGGAGGGGCAGGCACCGAAACATCTCTGCTCTAATGGTTCGGGACAGATTATATATACTTCATAAATACACTGCTCAGTGCACCTTTTTATTTTTATTTTTCCAAATTTGAGTTGCAAGCAGTTTTTTTTAGTTGGAATTATTTGGCAATGTCGACTTTTTATGTTGTATATTCATCGGCTTGACATGTTGTTTCACCTTGGCACCAATACGCGGCCTTGACGTCACACGGCTTCGGTGTTGCCTCGGCGCATGCGCGGATTCTCGACCCTAAGCTGGTTTCTGCGCGCACGCGCATTGCCCTCATCCGGTGTGGGCAAACGCAGCCTTGTTTGTTGACAGCGAATTGGTCTGTACACAAGAAACATGTTTGTTATTGTCTCAATACAAAAAGAAAATCGTTTTTGGTGTTCGTTTGTTTGTTTTTAGCTGCGGCGTTTTTGCAACTTGTATAACTTTAAGCGCTGTATATTTACCGCTGAAGGAGGAGACGGTATCATTAATGAAAACGGCAAAAAAAAAAATATATCGTTGAAGTTTTTTTTGAAGATCCGTCGGAATTATAAATTTCTCCGATCAAGCGTGGCTCTATGTATGTCTGCACTCCACGCAAACATTTGTGTGTGTGTGTGTGTTTTTTGTTTTTCTTTCTACTCCTAAAATGCACGTTTTTCGCCGGTGTTTCCTCGGGACCTCGGCCCCCTTCTCGTAGAACGCAACGCGGCCTCGCTGAGAAATATGGAAGACGTCGTCTTTCAAATTCATGCATTCATTCACTTCTTTTATTATTTTTTTTATATTATTTTTTATTATTGTGCTTCGTGTTATTTTGGAACTGTCGTCAACCCTGAGTGTGTCATCAGCTTTCTCGTTGTTATGCATTATGCGTCATACACTATACACGGCAGTCAGGCGGCTACACGACGACGGCGCTTTTTCTCATTTTGCTCGGAGTTAACTGCATTTACGGCTTAATTTGGTTTTTCGAGAACTCGCTCTATTGCCATCCCGGTTGTTCACTTTCCATCACACCGCTGGTTTTGGTGACAGCTTCTTTCAATTCCGAAAAGAACAGCGTCAATTGAGGCATAAATCGGGTAAACAATTCAGTATTTTTGTTTCCTTTTTTTGTGTGTGTATGTGTGTGTGCCAGGGGGGGGGGGAGTTTACGTACAAACGAACTGCTCATCTGGGCATTGCGATGGACACTTACGATTAATTTGAATCATCTTCACCGTGGAGCCGGACATCTCGGGAACAAAAATTGGTTACAAACGCTAACACACAATTAACCGGGTGTTTGTGAGAAATCCGAACCAGGTTTTCGCGCCGCGAAAATCAAGATGCCGTTTGAGCAAGATGCCACAGTTTCAGATCGAAGATGCCAAAGTGATTTTTTGACATTTTCAGTGCGAAAATGGGGCCCGTTTTCGCCCGTTTTCGGTTTCTGGCGCCATAGAGCTCCGTCGGCCGCCATTTACCCCTTGAAATTTTCAGGAAATCGCTTATAACTTTTGAATGCTAGAACGGTTCGTGCTGAAACTTTGGCATCTTGCTCGGACGGCTGGGGCTACGTTCTGACGGAGTTGGAGCTCCCAACAACGTCTAGTTTATTTTTGCGGTGCGAAAAGCCGGATTCGGATTTCTCATCAACACCTGGTACTAAGCATACAATGTAATTTCAAAGTAAAGTACAAACAATTTTTAACATAATCTTTTCTGATGCCCTTCCATTCCTTTTTGCAGTGTTTTTGGGGGAATGACGAACTATTTAATTCAGTCAACTTATAAGGCAGTTATTTGTTGACAAAGACTCGTTTTGTGATACAAATTGAACGAGACCAAACTTAGGGAACATACCTTGTACTTCCCTCAAAAAGTACAAAAAAAAAAAAGAAGCTTTAAGCAGAGTACAAGTACGTACTCGGAGAATCTACTCCAAGTAAAGTGCAAGTACATACTCGGAGAATCTACTCCAAGTAAAGTGTACTACATACTCGCAGAATGTATTTCGAGTAAAGTACAAGTTTTCTAAACCTACTCGAAGTAGTACTTTAAGTACAATGTACTTACAGTAGTTCCCAACACTGGATAAATAATATAGGCTCCTTCTAAGCTGACAGTTCAGTTAAAGCTACGCCCTCGCCGAAAAAAAGAAAAGTAATCTACATACGTTTCATCGACTGACCTCGCCTCTGCGCGTTTGTCCGTCGAGAACGTATAGCTTCCAGCGCACTGTCAGCGTAGGCGTGCAAGATGGCGCGTGGGGGCGGAAAGGGGGCAGACGAGACTCATTTTATGGTCGTTGCTCGGGGCAAAAGCCGGTCTTTATTGCCTTCGATGTCCCTCGATGGCGTGTATTTGAAATCGCGGGGGGGGGGGGGGAGGGGAGGAGGAGGGGGTCAGGGTATCAACTCCCGAGATACTCGGACGTTATTGCTCTATCCCAGAGTTAACAGAGAGGGGGCAACTCAAACCACGGAAAGCCAGAGCCCCAGTATAAAGGGCTCTGCGGAAAGCGTTTGAAATTTCACGGCGGACGCTTCCCGGACCGATTGGTCGCAACTGCGCATGCGCTGCGTTGTCGGGTGGCGAGGAGGAGGAGGAGGAGATGCTGGCGGACGACCGACGCTTTCTCACCTTCGATCGCAGCTCGTACTGCGAACGCGCTTCATAAACCACGTGACACGCTAGCAATGATGATAGAATGCGAAGTTTGAGAACGATAAGGTAACTTAGATAAAAAAAAAAAAACAACAGAGAAGCGAATTTTTTTTTTTTTTTTATGAGCCGACGTTTGTTGATGCCGAATATTCGTTAAATTAATAAATGTTGTAGGCGCCTCAGCAACTTATTTCAATTAAAAAGAAAAAGAAATCTTTCTTTTTCGGTGACAGAATTGAAGTAAATGCAACGTCCAGAATTACATTTTTTTTTAAATGAATATCAGACCTTGAAGGACGTTAACTCGTAACAAAAAGTTTTCGTTTTTTTTTTGTATTGTTTTATTTGGGTAACATTATATGTTTGCAAAGATTAGCACGCGTCCTATCTTTACCGCGAGCATCATCACATTCCCGCGGGGTTCCAGCTTCCTCGAGGCTTCGTGTATTTAGGTGGGCCGAGGAATGGGGCTTTTATTTACCCTATTGGAGGCTGTATATCCGCTCCAAAAGTCGGGATCTTCAGCGGTTAGTCGGGAAGGAAGGGGGGGGGGGGGTTAGCCAAGAACGTCGAGCGGCAATGGAGATTGATGGAACGGTGTGGTTATTACGTGTGTATGTGCGAAGGAAATTATGGGATCGGAAGGACCCCGTAGGCTCTTTAATATTTCACGAGTCCGCGAGCTTTCTTTCGTGAGAGGTAATATATGCACGGTTGCGAGGGGGCAAAACGGTTGGTTAACCCTCGTTTCGAGCCACCCCAAAGGTCAAATTGACCGAAATAACAAATAAATATAAGCCACCCACCCATAAAGATTTAGTAAAAAATGAAAAGAAAAAGAAAAAAAAACCAGGAGGGTTTTATGTATTTTTTTAACGTTTATTTAAGTTTATAGGTTAGCCCGGACTTGTACTCAGTTCAACTACTGTACTCAGTTTACTGCAGTTTAACCACTTTTCTGTGTAGTTTAGTAACTTTCAATTACATTTTTATTTCGGTAATCAGTAGCTCGCTTTAATTACTTTTTCCGAGTAACTTCTACTCAAATTAAAAGTTACTTTGGAATTTTATTGGTAAGTTTGCTTATCAGCAGACATTCCTGCACAAAAAGTGATAAAATGTCGGAAGGTCAGCTAATATTTGTGAGGAGGGGGAAGCGTGTGGCGTAGAAAAGGGGAAGAGGGGGGGGGAAGCTGGTTTGGAGGGTCCGATACTTCCTAAAATTTTCACGAGCCCCCCCCCCCCCCCTTACTGCAACAACCCTGATAGGAGGCACGGGGAGCGGATAGACACGTCGCATGTGAGGCCGAGTAACTGGGCGATTAACGCCGAACACTGGCGTTTCGTTCTGCCCCTGTGTACTCTGTGCTCGAAGAATCGCGTGCTAAAGGTCGATGCAAAGGTGACCTCTTTGCGTTGCCTTTCCTTCTAAAACTCAGAATATGCAGGTCTTTGAAGATTCGAAGATCGTTCGAGAAATCTTAATAATTCCTCCAACGTTTTTACATGAAAGATAAGAATAAAATAAACAAGCAATGTTGGGAAGTATTTTAAGTACATGGTACTTAAAGTACTACCTCAAGTAGGTTGATAAAACTTGAGCACGTAGAGTCATGCAGATACTAAGTAGCACCACACGAGCGGGCGTTCTTTTCTGAGGAGCGCTTGACTGGTTGGTGGCCTACGTTCTAACCAGCGCTAGCGTCAGGACTCGTTCATGTGGAGCAGATAGGGGAGCCTATCAACGCGAACTGCCGTTATCATCTGTGCCTGTGTCACCGCGGTCTGATTGAAAGGGGGAGAGGATTCTCGAAAGCCAATGACTGTATACTTGTATTTACTAGAGTAACTGCATGACTGTACTTGTACTTTACTAAAGTATTTTTTATATTCCTGGTACTCTCCGAGGAAAGTAAAGCCGGCTCTAAGACCGATACAAATACGTGCCTTATAAAGCGCCGTTCACTCATATGCAACCAACCGAGCAAGACCGAGAGAGGCCAGACAGGTTTTAAGCCTCTTGCGACGTCTTAGGACCGAATGCGCTGCAGCGGAGCTGGTCCTATAAGACGTCGCAAGAGGCTTAAAACCTGTCTGGTCTCTGTCGGTCTAACTCGGTTGCATATGTGTGAACGGCGCTTAAGTTTAATGTGCAAATAGTTCGTCAGCCAGAGTAAACAACTAATCTGTTGTGACTTGACTTTACTCGCTATTTGGCAAAATTTCCACGCACACAAAAAAAAAGAATGTATTTTCGATTACTTTTAAAACAATGCATAGCCGTTAGAAAAAATATCTATAGGGGATGAAAGGGCATCAAGAAAAATTGCGTTAAAAAGTACTTGTACTTTACTTTAAGAGTACATTGCATTTATATAGTCTAACTGACATGAGCTCGCCTCGAGCGTCTTATTTTCTGAAAGAGGAAGTAAAAACTTTGTATAGTATTTACTCGCCCTGGAAGTTCTCAATGCAGCAGTCGTTCCAGCGGCACGAACCCAGACATTACGTTAATTGTATGCACTCAATTCATCTCTAAGCTGGAACATGATAAAACAGCGCACAGAACACGGAGGAAAAGGACAGGTAGAACGAAAGAGCGTTCTACCTGTCCTTTTTGTCTTCGTCCGTGTTTTGTGCGCCGTTTAATCACGTTGAAGTAGCAACTAGCTGAAGTTACTACTTGACTACACTCTAAGCTGGCAGTGCGGGAGGGAGCGCGAGACTGGTTATAACCGAAGTCGGTTATAACGAAAGCGGATACAGCGAAGCGATCACGATTTCCCATTCCCTTTTGCACTTCGTTGACCCAAGTCGGTTATAACGAAATAGCGGATATAGCAAAGTGATTTCCGATTCCAGTTGACTCGGGGGGGGGGGGGGGGCACATTGTAGAGAGTTTTAGAATGGGGTGCGCCAACGCGTTAGGTTAGGTTAGGCTAGGCTAGGGGCGTCCTAATGCACCTGCGCAGAATTTGCGTGCCTGTCCAGTGCGACGCCCCAAACCCGTAATAGAGTTTTTTTTTTTTTTGTATATCGTTTCGGTATTTTCGAAAAACGATACGATGCATGTACAAAGGCGGCGGCGGAGTTTCGGGTATCGTTATCAGAGTTATTAGTAGAGAGTTGTAGTAGATCGTTGTAAAGAAAACGCCGCAGCAACGTTTCTGCGCCGGCAGCTTGTGGCGGAGTTGCGGAGCGCTATGCGGTTGCTTAATAACGGGCTGCGGAAACGGTCTACTAAAGCTCCCTATTGGTGCGTCAATGGCAGCGGTGCGTACACCATAAAAAAAGAAAAAAAAGTAGGAAGTGCCTAAGAAAATTACTTTTCGATTTTGTAAAAAAAAAAAGCAAAAAAGGATTAGGAAAAGTCGATTGTTTATTTGCGGTAACACCAAATACTTTGTAACACCGCGCTGCGTGCCTCGCCCCGCCCTTACAGCTTCACGGCACCGCCGCTGGATTACGCTGGATTTGAGGGAAGCGCCCTCGTTTGTATTTATGAGCCAATCGCGGTGTTGATGGGAATGGATGGTGGCGTCCGGGTTTTGTGTTTTGGTTGCCCCTTTTCCGATACTTGTCAGCTGTAACTCAAAAAGTTACAACAAAAAAAAAAAGAAAGTGTTAATATTTTATTTTATACGAGTATGGGGCAGAACGTTGGGTATTTTTCGAAAAAAAGAAAGCGTCGAATGTTAACGTTTTCCCGATAGATTTGACGTACATGCATATACTCCCATCCACCGTTGAGACGTTCGTTATTTTTTTATTTTTATTTTCCCCCGTTGAAGTCTTTCACTGCGTGCGCTTCTTACCCATTCATGGCAAAATATTTTATATTCCTCAATCCGTATCACGTGTCAGTCGCTTCTGTTCACGTGACCACGTGACCCATAGTGGCACCGACCGCGTGGCTGTCGCACGTATATGCTACGTATGAAAACCTTGTCGGCTATGATTATGGCGCCCGAAACGCGTCTCCTATACTGCTCCGTTTACCGCGTCCCAAAATGTATGGTCCCTCCATTTCAGCCCGATGACGTCATAAACAAATGTCCCCCGGCCTTGTTCCAAAATTTACTCCATCTCACTCCAGGGTAAGGGTTTTTGTACCAAAACCTACCCTCGTCGAACGTTGCTCTGTCTGTGTTGTCACGTGACACCACGGAGGTATAGAAGCTCCTGGAGGCGACATGACGCCACGGGTAGTGAAGCCGGGGGAGATTTCCGGATTTGGAAGGACAGGTACGCCCCCCAACGATGACCAAAAGTCGCTATATGACGGACTTGGGCACCCTTGGGGTCGCTATTCCCGCCGACTGCGACCTCTGCTTCCGGCATCCTTCGGGATTTTCTCGTTTGAGCCGGTGGTGTCGCCTGCTTCCATATTCCTACCTCCATGCGTGACATCAGATCCACCGGACGGACATTTATTCGGGTACACAGCCCTGGGGCCTTATGCTACTCGGCGGGACGAAGCAGGACCAAGGGACCGCGGAGACGACGTCGTCTGCTACGATTGGTCAGCTGGACCAATCGTCCCGCCGAGCCCCAGGGCTGTGTACCCAAATCTTACCCAAATAGATCCGTCCGGCGGATCTATTTGGGTATAAGACGCCAGTCTAAAGACTCGTTGCAGGCGCCGTAGGTATACGACCAGTGCGTCGCGCAAATGTTGACAAAGATGCACGTATGCGCACGTATACTATGTGCAGACTGAGCAAAAACTCATTCCGCGTAATTCTGAGTTCGTACGTCTAGGTTTGAGAAAGCGACTGCGCGATAGCACTCGAGTGGGGTCGGATAAAGTCCCGCTGCTGTGTTCATATCGCGGCGGTGTGTCTGTGTGCGCTGGCCTTTTATTTGTACGAAAAGGACGCCACTGAGAGGTGTGGGGGGTCCCTCGTGTATGGAGAGAGCGGAAAGGTAGGAAGCGGGCCGTTACGCGTCGGAGGACGCATTTCCGGTTTTGCACACTGCAAGGCGTTTTTGCTTTTGTTTTATTTACTTTTTGTTGTTGTTGCGTCGGCTTTGTGCTCGCGCGCGCACCTCATACGTTGACTGCCCCGAAAGATGTGCACGTGTGTATATACTCGCGTTTGGTACGTGTGGTTTTCTTTAGTTGCACGATCTCGGTCCGTGTGTGTGCAGTTTGTGCCGTGTATATACGTGTGCCGGTTGAAACTTGAAATCAAACACGCCGACACACCGCAACACCTTATACGACGGGCCAGGTAGAGCAGACGCTACACGAGCCATTTCGAAAAAGCGTTTCCTGTGGTTTCAGATAAAGCTTCGGATGACTGGCAACCCTGATTTTTTGAGCACCAAAATGAATATAGTGTCGTTACCCTGAAGTATAGCTTATTTAGTGGCCCTATAGGTGAAACCAGAGGGCGAAACGGTGTGTCGTAGAAGTAGAGTCACCGAATAGGTGCCAGAGTAACGAAACCAGGGTGTAAGGTAGCCAGGTGGGGAAACGACCCATAGAAGCCTACCGCAGCGCCGTGACCGGATTCTGTACTCGTCTGCTTGCGGTACCGCCGATTTGCGACAGATGGCGCTGCGGTGAGAGGAAAAAATCGGAATCGGATTTGCATGGAACTCTATGGGAGAGTGCGCAAAATAAACCGAGAGCACGACAGTCCTCCATTGAAAATCCACGAGAAACCATCTCCGTCAGTTTAGCCGGTCGCCACCGGTCGCCCACCCGGAGTGAGAGTTCGCGGTGCTCCACATAGATGGCGCCACAGAAAAAGAGAAAACCGAGGGGGACACAATCTGGTCGCTCATTTGGCTCTCGTTTCCCCACCTGTCTATCTTACACCCTGACCGAAACTCCCAATTGCTCTACGCCGTGGCGATCAAATTCATCCATGATCCGTGCCGCCATTTTGGAGCCTTGCATATATAGTACGCTGTACGGTGACTGTACACATATAGCGCGCCGTTGGCGTTGTTGACAGGTATTTGAGGTAATTGTGTGGCGCTGTAAATAGCCACCTAAACTCATTGACGATATTATTCGCATTACAGTCTAGCTGCATTCGTATAATCGTTACACCATGGTTCACGTTGACCCCGGGTTCGAAGTCACACCGCATGCACTGGTCAAATAAATCATTTTCAGTTGAGTCACTTCTCACTGTCTAAATAGAGAAACCAATAATCCACTCGACGAGGATGGTTTGTGCCGTTTTCCCATGGCAGTGGCGAACTTTATCGCCCGGAACTCAGCCGCCTATTTCGGTTATCACATTTAAAGGCCCGTTCACACTCTTACGACCTCTTAAATCTTGATTCCTTACAACCTCTTAAACCAGAGGACACAGTGGCGCCATCTATCGGGTTGTAGTGTAAACTTGACAATCCGGCATATTTTCTATTTCTCCCGCGCATTATCCTTTCTTTCTTGTCTCGAAAAACTTTTGGAGACGTTATAAACGAGCCTTTCTCATAGGTATTACGCACATTCGACCTCGGAAATGCCGCAAAACCGTCGCTCTTGTGAAATGCAGTTCCACGATCACCGCATAGATGGCGCCAGAAATGAAATTTTAAGAAGTTTTAACAGATCTGGTCTCTCTCGGTCGAAGTCGGTCGCAAGAGTGTGAACGGGCCTTAAGCCGCTGGCATTTTTTTTTTAACGCTTTTTGAGCATCAAAACATCGTCGTAGAAACGCAGCGGTATATCATCGATTTATTCACAATTGCATACAAGATGTTCAGGACTGGGCAACCACAGGATAGAACAAGACATATTCTCAAGTCCTTGTGACTTGAGAACTTGAGAAAACTCGAAGTCCAGCATTGATTTCCCCATGACTATTCTCCAGTCAGTTGTCAGTCGACGCAATCTGCAAATGGTTGATCCAGACGAATGGAACTGACGGTGAGTTACGAGAATATCTTGATATGAAATCAATGATTCTTTAAGCCGTTAACACCAGCAAGATTCATCTCTTTCACTCGGTGCATCAAGTGAAATACCTATTTAAGACTGTAATGTCAAGGCTTCATTTTTTAAACGTTTTATACGTTTACAAGGCGAAGCGATTTGAATAGAAAACACTGCAATCGAACTCTTATTCAGACGCAGTCGTTCTTCCAAGCGTGGTTAAGATGCCGGACCAAGCTCCGTCGCAGCAGCCTGATCGGCTGCGAACCGACGAGCGAAGCGATACACGGAGGCGAGTGAAATACACTCACCTCACAAAGTTTGCTTCCTGCATTGGGCTTGAAAGTCTTTCGTTTTATCATCCCCTTCGCAGTATAGCGTTGTTGCCCGACGGGAAAGCGGAAGAGTAAGTTGCCGTTCTCTGACCTGCTTCTGCACCCGAAGGCACAGCAAGCAGGTACGGTAAGAGCTGCGAAACACCGAACGTCAGAATGCGATTCCCTGAAAATACGCGTGTCTCACGGCGCTATCTAGCTGAGAAGCAAGCCTACAGCGTATTACGAAGCCCGATATGCTTCACCTTACAACATGCACGAGCGCCTAAATAACGCCGCCAAACGTTTTTTTTTTTTTTTGCATGTAGTGTTTACATTTTTATTGAAGATTTATCGGGTTTTTATGTTTGTTTTTTAACAACATGTAAATAACCTTAACGCCCTCTTTAAAAAAAAAAAAAAAAGGTTTAGGTGAAACAAAATACCGAAACCAAAGCAGGCCCGGCCCGGCGGCCGGCGCTTGCGCAGCTCGAACGCGGAAAGCTGCGAACGTTTTGTAGTCTGCTTCGGCGGCAGTTTGGGGCTTTGGGGCTTTGGCGGTCACCGTGAATCGCGTGCACAGAAATATTTAGCGCCAACTTGTTTGCAGGTAAATGAGAAAGAAAAAAAAATGATATTTTGCTGAAAACCGTGAGCTGGTATCGAGCTTTAGATTGTCGGTCAAGGACGTTTAAATCCCTTGCTGTCGGTGCGGCGTCACGGCGTCTCCTGCAGGGGGGTGGTTGGCTTCACTGCGCGACACGTTTGTGCTGAACGCCTAGGTGGCTCCACCACGCGGGAAACCGCACATACTGTTTGCCCTCTTGCTTCCCACTGCTCGAAGCCGGCAGGCATTGTGTACCTCGGAGGCGGTGAGCAGAAGCTGGCCGGCCGCAACATGGCTGGCTCAGGTCGGCGATTCGCAACGCTAACAGTTATAGAGACGGCTCACTTCTCACGTGAGTGCTGCCGTCCATTGATGCCGGAGACAATCAAAATCTACTCTGCTATAGTGAGACTGTTATCTGCATAGCATTAATGAATTGGAATGCGGCACTCTGACACGGCATTCAGTGACATTGAGTAGAAATAAAAGACAGGGCAGTGAATTGCCTATGAGCTGTCGTTTGATGGACACGAAGAAAGAGAAGAGGGAGAAATCTACGAAGAAGGAAAAGAAGGAAGAGATTGTGTTTGTTTTTATTGTGTGCATGTGCAACTTTAGTTCCTTTGGTGTATGTGCCACAACATGTAGTTTATTTGCTCGCTTGTCTCTCTCTCTGTGTGTGTGTGTGTGTGTGTGTGTGTGTGCGTGTGTGTGTGCGTGTGTCTGTCTACAAGTGGGGCACCATGCAGTGTGCGCGAAAGGTATCTGTGCTTACACGTATGTCTGTCCGCTGACGTCCTAGGGCAGCTGAGGGCGGTGTGTGTGTTCATATGTAGTTTTGACGTCCCCCCCCCCCCCCTGCTTCCCTTTTTTTACATGTGCGTGTAGCACCGTTTTTTCTAACAATGACCGGCGCTCTTCTCAAGCTCTTGTTTACTCACCTTGGGTGAAGTATAGCTGTACACATTTTCGGGGCGCGTCCGTCACCACCATGCTGACGTTGCAACAGCTTTCAGACACCTGCTGGGACTGCTGCGTATTACGTAACTCTCTCCCCCTCTCTCTCTCTCTCTCTCTTTCTCTCTCTGTAATCTCACCCGCCTCCCCCAAATGGCATCTTTTGTATGCTCCGTTTCATCTTAAGATGGACCACAGGCGACACTACGTACGAGCCATTGAAACCAACACAATGCCGCGGTAGTGTTCACTTGACCTTGGGGAGAGAGCGCAGTGAGGCGCTGTGCGCGTGGTCACGTGCTACGCTCACAGCGTCCGATTGGCTGGGGTGGCGTGTAGCCTCTGCTGCGGTCCATCGTAGGCTGAAAGGGAGTTTGCTATGACAGCCTGGATAGCACCCTTCAGCGATGAAGCGCGACCGACATGATTGGTGACCCAGCTGCATGAAATCGTTTGGTTGTTTACGGGACCGCTCGCTTTTGTGCCGAGATCCTTGGGAGGTAGTACGTGAGAGCAGACGATCCTGGATTGTTCTCCGTTGTCTCGCATTCATTTGCCGGATTTCTCAGCTTTGTCCTCGCGAGCTCTCTCAGTCGGGTTCTTGATGGCATGTCGAATTTCTTAACGTTTCCCCTTTCCTCCCGTTGAGAGAATCGACCTTAATCCCTGCGCTTTATACGGTGCTTGGTTCTTTGTTCTCACGAACAAGCACGTAGGGAAACATTAATTAAAATACAAAGAATGTTTTTTTTGCTCGCTTAAAAAAATTTTTTTGATAGCGTTATTAGGGAGTTTTCGTAGACCGCGTTCTCCCCTCCGCTAAGCTCCGCTAAGCCCTCCGCAACGAAGAAGCCGCTACCGCGCCTGCGCGCCGATAGCCTTGGCTGTAGAAACCCGGATCTCGTAGCGGGTTGCGGACAGCGTTGCGGGACAGCGGAAACGGTCTACGAAAACTCCCTATTTTGGAAAATTTGCGCTATATGTCAAGATTTTCATCAACTCTGCAGTGACTTGCACAGACTGTACCGCAACAACAAAAAATTATATTAAGCCCGTGTAATGTGCCGTAAGTCGGCAACCTTGTACCTAAGTGACCACAACGGTGATGCGGTTACTTCGGTCGGAGTAAACATTAGTTGATTTTTTGTGTCATGAGATCTAACAATGTAATCGAAATTGTTTTCCGCTCGGAGTAATCGTAATTATAATCGATTCGTTTCTGTCAGTAATATGTAAGATAATATTAAGTTGTCTGATTTTTTTTTTCTGATGCGTTTAGTGGTTTAGGCAGCGTCTGTTGCGAACAACTAAAAAAAAAGTGCAAAACATAATTAAAGCAGTCTTTTTTTCTTTTTTATTGAGCTATTGAAGTTTGCAAAAATGGCTCGTTAATTACCATAACGAGGCATTAACGCGGGCTGTGACGTAGACGACGGCACTGCCCCTAATTTCGACGTCGCGGTTGCTGAATTGAGAGAAATTTGCATAAAACCAAGTCTTTGTTAATGTTTCTTTTCCTTTGGTTGATCTTTTTTTTATTATTTTATGGTTAGGTCATTGTACGAGTTAATGCTTTCGCTCTTCCTATGCATAGTTAACTTATGCTGATGCGCAGCAGAATTGTTCGACTGTGTAGCGCTTCGAAGTTGTTAATCTGCGCCGACGTGTGCGCCATATGTCTGCGCCAGCTGTTGCCTCATTTTGAAAGTTCTATTGGGGGGAAACGCTGCATTGAAAGATAAACGGTGTTTCATTTGATTGAAAAAGAGAATTAATCTTGAGAGAGCGTGTAGGCGGTAGACTTTTCGTTTTTAACCGAGAAACACCGATCAACAGCCGTCGTTGTCAAAAAACACGAACTGGTTTCAAACGAGAAAAACACAGATTTCTTTAAATGTTTGCTTTGGTTGGGACTATTTTTGTCGAAACTCTCCCCTCTTGGAATAAAATGTTTAGTTTTTCTTGAGTTGTTTTTCCCCCGATATTCGGTTTTTTTAGCGTCCGTCCGAAGCATGTCACTTAAGTACCCCGATATAAAGGAATAAATAAATAAACACCGGAAAATCTACGGCCTAATTATTGGATAAACGTAGGTTCCGTGTTTTCGCAGTTTATTTTTCGTGATATTCGGATAGTGTTTTTCGGAGTTTTTTTCGCTGGAAATTCGGGGTTTATCGGAGTTTGTTTTTATAAGATTTCAAATTCTCTTAATGTTGAAGTTTTTTTTTATTGTGTTCCAGTTTTATTTTTCTTCATTTTTTTTCAAAAATTGTATAGAAATAGATTTTCGGACAAAATGTGCTCTAAATGTACAAAAAACTCACTTGTATCGGAAGATAATTCTGCACCTGCATTTTGACTTAGGCGCCCTTGCGATTGGCAGTATACTAACTGCCCAAGGGTACATCTTGCAAACGAGTGTTGCTTCAATAAACGTCGGTACTTCGGTTTTTAAATAACCGGACTCCTGGACGGAGTCTTCGGGGTGCATAAACACTTCGACTGCTCGATCGTTGTTCGCGACGCACGTGAGACACGGACGCCATTTTCACGGCCCCATTGCAACATCCTTTTTCGCGACGGCCGTGGAATTACATATATGTATGCAGGAAGCAACAATGTTACAACTTGGAAATGTTCTTCGTAATACTTTTTTTTTCATTTCTTTTTATTCGCATTCGAGAGACCCGGCCATTGCAAGGTGTGCTGCTACGGGCCGATTGGTTGGGCCCGTTGAGTCGGCTTCCCGCTGAGCACTGGTGCGTTGAGGAGAAGAGAGGCTCGCGGAGCTGCTCATCCCCGATCCCGTGCAGCTGGCTCTGCCGCGGCGCACAGAGGTGCCTAGTGCAGTGGTGGGAATGCTGCGCCAATTGCGCCTAGCTGCGCCAATTCATAGATGCTGCTACATCCTGCTACAATTGGGTGTTTTTTGCTAAAATTGCACCATCCCTGCTCCAAAGAAACATTTCCGCGACCGAAAATTGCAAAAAGCTCCTTGTCGCCTCAGAACGAACACCAGGTGGCGCAATTTACCGCCCATTTCGAAGGGAATACTATAGATAGTCAAGACAGTCAAGACGAACCAGACGAATGACAGCCGATAGCCAACAGAATCCAATCGTAATCCTGTCTTCCTTGTTTGGGCCGGTGGGCCCGTTCGCCTCGGTGCTTCCTGCAATGGCGCTTTCAACACCGAAAGGGGGTCCCTTTCTTTCATCATTATGTTGGCCTGCCGCAGCACTTTATTTACGGTGTATGTTGTTGAGTTAAATAGTATAAAGAACCCGAGAGCGTGTCGTTATGGGTGCATGGTTGTGGCAGGTTTAATCGATGTAGCAAACCTTAACTGAACGTATTAACAGGCCCGTTTTAGACCGTGTTTGAACACTTTCGCTTGCGTGATTGGCAAATCGGCTCGCGATTGACGCTTTTCGTGATATGTGTGGAGTGTGCTGCTTCTGTGATTCTCGAACAGTTAGTAATAACACTATTTACGTGCAAATAAAAAATATTATTAAAGCGAAAGGCTCGATTAGCGGCGAAGAAGGCACGGCATGAACTGGTCATCGCTCGTTTTTCTCTTTTTCGAATTGGAAGGTTGTTGCCAAAACTACTACCTAGTGCGGTGAAATCTCATTCGGGTTACCTACCAATGATGTAAAGCATGGTGCTGGTTAATTTCGTAACGACTATTTTTGCTGGCTTGACGTTTCGCGAAGTTGGAAAGTACAAATTTCCGGGATATTTCGCGGGTAAAAAAATTGGGAACCAGATGGTATGTATGCTTTTTATTCGTTTCCATGGTATGTCTTATTTGCATGACTAATATTTTGCGCTGGCTTAATTAGGCCCTCGCTAAAATTAAGGTGTTCACAATATCACATGTGATCGCGATCATTTTTTTTTTCTTTTTTTAGCCCGCGAGGTATTTTGGAAACTTGCACATTCCAAATTTGCAAAATGTTGAGTCTGGCCATTATGTGAAACGGTACGGTGTCGTCTTTGCGCTAGCTGTGTCGCGAATGTATTGGTAGCGCCGGAATGTACCCGAGTTTAAGCTTATGTCTCAAATTTTAAGGAGAGCAGACTTCTTAAATATTTTGCTGTCTCAAATTTTAAGGAGAGCAGGCTTTTTAAATATTTTGCTCGCTCAGTGACTTGTGAAAACTGTGCCGCTCTGTCAATAGCCAGGTTGAAAATATCTAACTTTTTTCAAGAATCTCGCATTCAGTGACTTATCTTTTAAAAGCCATGCACATTTGAATACTGTCATGGTAAATTCTTCTGATATCAGGAAAAGCATTCCTTCCATATTAATGACAACAACGTATTGCAGAAAAAAAAAACAGAAAAAAGAGGATAATAATGTTAGGCTGTGATGTAAGCTGTGTGCGCGTCATCCGTCGCGGCTTTCATTTTCGCGTTGTGAATTTCAGTAAAATGATTAGGGCATAAAGCGAGGGGACTTATAGGTGCCTTTGACCTTACAGACTCTATTTAGCCCTGTTCGAGGCTCTTTAATGAATGATCGCATAAGATTTACATTAAAACGACTTTAGTGTAGTTGTTTAGCCGAGCGTGTATTTAAGGTAGCCTACTAATCCTCCACATTCTAGTTTTGTCTCGAGAAATCTCTGCCTTCCTGCAATATGTCATTCGTGTGCGGAATTTAAAAAAAAAGCAATTATTCTTTCCGCGAAAAAAAAAAAAGCGCATTTTTACTCTAATCTGCAGAGCTGGACCTCAACATTCATTTACTGAAATTATTCTATTCCAGCGTTTTTTCAATTTAATACTACTGGTATACGTTTTGATTTCGTGCTGCCTAAAATTGCCACTCCCATAAACATATTGTCCCCCCTTCAATCAGCATGCTTTTCAAAATCAATCGTCGCAATACATTTTTTTTACGAAAATATAGCAGTTATTTTATTCCTGTTCTGTTCGAAAAAAAAATATTAAACGGGATCTTCGTGTTAGAAGGAACTAAACTTTGCTACGCATTGAATGCAAACAAGTGGTTGCATAAAAGTGGGAGAGAAAAAAATTGTCCTTTAGTTGGATTCGCGTGCTGACCCGCACGCGAATCTTGACACTTGCTAGTCGCAGCGCGAAACGAAATAGAACGAGGTGCCTTGCTGGTCCGAGATGGAGTCCAAAATGACCGGGACCAATCATATCGCTGCATGTTCTTCCGTATGGCAACCACGGATCTTTGTTGGCTACGTTTCTGTTGTGGTCTGGTGACAGGTTCAACTGTACTTTGAATAGAATGCCGAAATTTCAAAACGCGTCTAAATTTAGATTTTATTGTTTGAACGCCGTAGAATGCCGCGGGTGCTCTATATTTTTGTGAAGTGCGCTGATCTGGTGGTTGCCGATGATGCCCAGTATATAGTAATTCTAATCGAAACCATGCGCTGAAATTTGCCAATTCAAAAGTGATATAGTTACTCAAAAGTGCTTAACAAACCGAATTATACCGAGCGTTAATAATTTTCCTAAATATGTCTTTTTTTTTTTTTCTGTGGGCGATGCGTATTAATTTTGGCGGGAACAATTTACCCGGCGTTTCGAGAAACACCCTGTATGTAATAATACCCTAATCGTAATCATTGTGCAAATGAGGAAGGATTGTACACGCTATCGTTTGTCGGTATACGTCTGGTTCTATACCGTCTCTGGCGTCATCTCTGGCCTTCGAGCGCAATAAAAGTAAAAAAGAAAGAAAGAAAAAAAAAAGCTGAGAGGAGAAGAACGAAAAGTAAAAGTAAAGCTGTCGAGGCTTGTTTTACTTGTTCACTCAGCATGCTTTTCTTCTGTTTGAAACGAAAAAAAAAAAAGAGCTCAGCTAGTGTTAGAAGAAACTAAACTTTGCTGTGCATTGAATACCAACAACTGGTTGCACAGGAACAACGAACAGGAAATTTTCGTTGACCGCCGTGCAGTGTCTAATCCGAAGGTTGCTAACAAGGCGTATTTGACGTGTTGGCGAGCCGCGCTTGTCGCTTGTTCGCCCGGTGTGACACTGCCCGAACGAGGCTATGCGCCGAGGAACTGATGAGGGAGAGGAGGAGACGAGAGGGAACGTCGGAACGCCGAGCTCTGATTGGAGGGATTAGGGGGTACACCTAAAGCTGGGGTCACACAGAAGGAAACCGTCGGGTCAACGCGGCTACTTGTGGCTTTTTTTTTTTTTTGCATTTTTCAGTGGCGGTTTTAAAATGCGTAGTATTTATGAGTCCTCTTCGTGCACCTATACTTTAGTAGGCGTAGTGAGGGGGCTTACTGATGGGGCACGTTGGGACGATGACGTCACAGTATCGTGTGACGTCACAGTATCGTGTGACGTCACAGTATCGTGTGACGTCACAGAAGACCCACGAACGCTGCGTACTCTAAGAACGCTTTTGGAATGACGGCGACGTGTGTCTCACGACACCGTCAACGTCGTCGTGACTACTACGTTCGCGCTGACACGAAATCAGGAAGGTCGCGTGTTTGCGCGAAGTTAACTACATCGCGCTCTGTATACGTCCACACTCGCGCTTTGAATACATTTTTGTCCGGGAACGCCTCCGCGGTACGCCTGTGGAAAATAAAGCTTCGAAAGGTGAATTGATAAATAGTTGCTGCGTGCACAAATTTCGCCTGTTTTCTTTTCTTTTTTTTTATGGAAATTGCATTGTGGATCGATATATCTGGTGCGGGCTTTTTGCTACCGGCGTGACAACGTGCCAACGTTGCTCACAGACACGTCGACGGGTTGTTTGGAACAAATTGGTTTTACGCGGGTGTGCCTCATCGGCTCTTTAAAGGGACAATGAAGGCGATTTAATTTAATTTGTTTAAATTGTGTTTTTAGGCTTCTTGGGAACCTGGCATACTGCCTAAATTTTTATAGACATTTGTGACGCATATTTCTATACCTACGAAAGAACTGAAGAAACCGAAACTCAACTATCTGCGTTTCTCGTTTTTGGGCCTCCGAAAACGGAGGTGACGTACGGAGTGACGTCACATCTGAATTGTCGGTACCGGTAGCATTTAGCGCGTCGAGACTCTGGTTACCGCGGTGGGTTATAGCAGCGCGGTGGCGCGGTCGTTTCGCCGAATTTGTCAACATGGACGGCAATGCTGCTCTCGCGAGCGAGTTCGAGCTTCCGTTCGGTAACCGAACACCAACGGAACGGGAGTACGTGCGTGGCGGCCTCTGCTATCACCCGACGGAGACCGCACAGCCGGCAACGAGCGGCCCGCATGCCGAAGGACGGACGCCGGGGAGATTCCGAGGGGAGAGCGGCAGCGATCTGGCCGCTCTGACCGTCACAAGCGGCGCGTCAGCGCACAATCGCTGACGCGCGACGTCGCAAACGGCGCGCGTCAGCCCGTTTGGCGAGGCCAAGGCGCGCGACGTCACAAACGGCGCGACGCGCCGTTTGTGACGTCGCGCGTCTTGGCCCCGCATCGGTCACGCGAGCTCCGCTTCTCCTGGCTTCTCCCGCAACTCTCGGGGCGTCGCCCCAGTCGATCCCGGTGCAATTATTAGGGAGTTATAGTAGACCGTGTTTCTCCTCCGCTAGCCCTCCGCTACGAAGAAATCGCCACTGCGCCTGCGCGCCGATGGCCTTGGCTGTAGAGTTCCGGGTAGCGGAGGGGCTAAGCGGAGCGGGAAACACGGTCTACTATAACTCGCTATTACCGCGACTGTTTTATTGATTTGCGCGGCACACAAGCGCCGGTTTCGGCTGAAATTTGGGCAACGTGGCCTGAGACGTGCCTGGAACCCAGTTCAATCGCCAAAAAGATGTCCGAAATTGCCTTCATTGTCCCTTTAACGCTGGAACATGTTGGCGAAGTTTTAGTGTATGCTGTTGTCGGAGAATAAAAGTCGGGGGTCGTTGGTGTGGTTGGGCGAATTTGTATATGGTGCGCCCAGTTTTAATCCCTTTTTTTTTTGTTCTGTTAATATGTTCTTAGATGAGAAGTTGAGAATGTTGGGAAATTTGCCGAAGAATTTGATGCAAGAAAGTATCGAAGAATTCAGTTTCGAGCTTTAAGAACGCTGTAGCTCGCCCGTGCACGTTTTTGTGTTACAGAGTGTTTTTTTCCCCCTCTTTCTTAGAAAAAGAGAGAGAGAAAAAAAAAAGAAAACACATTATGCCGTAAATCTTGCAGCTCGTTTGAGTCGTCAGCTTGTCGAGCTTTCGGAATTATGTAAATCGGATACAAACTCTTGTTTGGTTCTTGTTTTTTTTTTCCTGCCGGATACTTGAAGCATTTTTTTCTCTCCATACTATGCAAAGCAGTGGGGCGTGAATATTGATAACGGAGCTGATAAAAAAAAAAAAGGAAATCGAAGAAATAACGAGTCAACGACGATGAAAATTGTCGCGGTTTCAAAAATATAACCGACGCGCGCGTTTAAAAAAAGAAAAAGCACAGAAATGGTAATGGGAAATTCTAATATATGCCGCTTGGGATTCATAAGACGACGCTTCGCGACGTTTTCCGTCGAGTTTGTGTCTTGCGTCTGTTTGGAATTTGCCAACGTGCCTCCTCAATTTTATCAGTCGCGATGTGATCGCTTCTGTGCTTTTAGCGCGCGGTGATTTGCTCGCGGTCTTTGATGTCCTATTTTTGTTTTGTGCCCGCGTGTGCTTACGTCCGTGGCGCTCTTCTTTGAGTCGACTTCCCCGCGTTAGAGCTCTTAATCCAACTTCGTTATCGCGTCGACTGCGTGGACCTTGTAATGATGAGCGACGAGTCCCTGTCTGCATATTACGAGCTCGGAGTGCTGCTTAATAGGCTTTCCGAGTTCTGTTATAGTGCGCTAAGTGTACGCTTCTGTTTGGTTGTCGTGCTAATGGAAATAATTTTTCGCGCAAACCCGCACGCATTATAGAACGTCGTGAACAGTTTCGACCGTTCCCACAGTCCACAGGCCATATTGGGCAAAACCAATTTTCGGAGAAAGATGCCGACGCGGAGAAGGCAATTTTTTTGCAAATGTAATATTTGTCTGCTGGGCTGTGAAACGCGTTCGGGACTTGCGCAGTCGACTCTTTTCTGTAGGATATTTGAAGCTGCACGTTAGTTTACAGCGTGCTGACTCGGCAGTTTTCGCTGGGGAAGGTGTATAGACCCTTTTGTCGAAAGCGGTCGGAAGGGAGGCGCTGTGGGCAATTTATGTTTCCGCCAAGTTCCGGTCGAACGAGAGGCCAAACACCCTCACATATGTGTACCTTGTGCAGAATATTTTTTGCGATCGATATTGTTCTTGATATTGCTTGATATAGCTCGATATTAAGGCGAAAACCTTATATGTCCCATATTACGCGAAAATATTACGCGAACGAAAGCAACGAAAAGTGCAAGAAGAAAAGCCATATACAGGCGAGTTGGATAGGAAATATCATGATTCGAAAGATGAGACAATGGTTTAGATTACGATGTCTGAGGGTTTGGATGTAGAACGAGTAAGATAAAATAAATTTATTTAATTACAAAAAAAAATCATAAAATCCTGTTTGTTGAAGCGTAGCTGCGCTTGTAGCTACGCTTAAGCATAGGTGCAAGCATGCATGCAGGCTTGTCCCTTGCTTTACACACAACGACGCTCTTCTCGCATCGATATATAGTATGCCGTGTTTTGGCTCACCTCCAAAATGTTCTGTTTTTTTTTTTCTTCGCTCGAGGCAAGGAGCGTGTCCAGCGGTACTCGAGTGTATCAAATTGTCGTCGGCGTAGCCCATGAATGATTCGGTTCCCGCGCTTCTTCGTATCAGAACGCACTCTCTTATCACGACTCCTTTTCCGCTATCGGATAAGCATCCATCCCCTTTGAGAGAAATCACCAGAACGGTTGGAGTAGAGGGAGTCGGCGCACCTATCCTTACCCCGGCAGCAAAAAAAAAAAAAAAAAGGGGTCGGATGTGCGTTATTTTGGGAGAGAGAGAAAGAGAGAGAGAAAGAGAGGTGAGAGGGGAGGGGAGGGTAGTCGGAGATCAAGTCGTCTGCTTCTTGTGCAAGGGGTGGCGGTGACGTCAGAACGACACCGAGTTCTGACTGGCCTTGGTTGAAGGATGGTAGGTAGACCTCCATGCTGGATGTCCCGAGGCAGGCGTGGGCAGAGATGCTCCAAAACGTATTCGGGTAGGAATACCGAGATACCTGTGTTGTAAGGCCCAAATACAGATACTGCAGATACGCTTGTCTTTGATGCAACGGGATAGCCCCGAGATACTTCGGCAAAAACTGCGAAAAAAGGATTCCGGAATACAGACACAAAAACTGCGAAAAAGGATTCCGGAATACAGACACAGATAGTTATAGAAATACATTTGTTCCCGAACAGTGCTACGTGGGGAGGGTGTAGTTTGGGGTGAATGCGAATGGTAAATTATGCTTGTGCTCCTCTTTTTGTGCCAGTTTATGCAGTATACCCTTTCTCTCAAACTCTTTACATATCGTTAATGCCGCTAAAAAAAAAAAAAAACATGTTACGTTCGTTTAACCACATAGTTACAGACGGTAAAGACTGTGTACCGTGTTCGACAAAAGGCGTCTGCCCGAAATGAACCCTGTTTTGCCGCGAGGGCGCATCTCAAACTGTCGTCTTATATCACATGCTTCTGAGTCACCCACTGTGTGGGAAGATTGCACTTCAAGGCCGTACTTTTTATCCACTCAACTCTTTTACATCGTTCGCTCTGCTAAATTGGAAAGATCGGAGGGCTTTTGTGCGAGGAGCTGATTTTCTCATTCTTGCAAGTAACCTTCTTTAAACCACCGTTCTTTTTTATGTTGGTGATTGAGACAGATCATGTTATAGGGCCGGTTCATATTAAAAATTCCGAAGCAACTTGCACCAAACAGATGTTTGTATCGTTGATATTTATCTTAAAAAGGGCAACAAATGTAACGAGATACCCAAGTCTGGCAAAGTATCGCGATACAAGCGATACATTGTAAATGTATTTCACTACTGAGATACAAATGCTTTTCTCTTTTTTTTCAAATGTACCTCGATACAGAGATACAGATGTTCGAAAGTATCTCTAAGATATTATCGCGATACATTTGAATCGCGATACAGCCCAGCACTGTCCCAAAATCTACCCACTATTTATTCTTTTTTTTGTTTTGTTTGTTTTTTTTTTTTTGGGGGGGGGGGGGGGGCGGTCAACGCAGCAGTGAGAGACTTCCTATGTACCGATGTGGTATATGCAGCTAAACGCGAGAGTCAAGGCTGAGCGTAGACATGACGGTCAGGAATTGTGTTTCGGATGCCACTAGCAGGCGCTTGTTGCCTTCCGTTGTGCGTGAGTCTGTTGTCCAAGCTCGCGAGACGCCCAAACGTTACCGAAGGTGAGAAGTTCGCGCCGCCGAGGCCCGGGACAACCGAAAAACCTCCCTGCCGTTCTGTGACCGAGGAGCGGGGTAGAGGGAGGAGGAAATCTGCCGGAGTGGAAGGAGAGTTGTTTCGGAAGCATCTAACGTCATCCCCCCCCCCCCCCCATTTTTTTCAAATTTTTTTATCAGCGTTCTTTGAATAAAGCGACGTGATTACGTCCGTGCTTCGTCCTTGACGGACACTCGCTCGAACACCGCGCCAGAGATCTATCCGCTTTAACGCGTTCATAGAGTTGTCATTGCCGCAGTTGAGGCACAAAACTAGGGCTGGAGGGCGAAGCTGCGTCGAAGCAACACGCCTGCCCTTCGTCGACGGTCGAAATTACCCATCACTAGGGAGGTGAAGGAACATCGTTCCCATGATTCCTGGAGTTCGGGCTGGGGCGCTTGGGGGATTTAGCGAATGGTCTGCGTGCTCCCGACACAAGCATATACGTAAGCTCTCGTAACGTAAGCCAACGGTACTGTGTGAGCGGGCCTTCTAGTCTTTCTGCTCGTGCAACAACTTCGCTTCGGCTCTGCGCGTGCACTGACGTCTGCCTTCTGCGGACTATAAGGTTGTGGCGGCATCGGGCGTGCTCCGAATGGTCGGGGAAATGGCGCGCGCAGACTTTGCCTTCATCACGTTCAGGAGGCGTGGGCGAGGGTGGAGTACAGGGCGGAGGAGTGGGTTGCCCCGGAGACGCAATCGTGGGATCCGGCACCTGCAGTGCCGGCATCATTCGTGGAACTTCCGGCTCTACTCTCCCTTTCTTTCCTCGATTACCCTCGAGCGCCGCAATGCATGCAACAGCTGAACGCTGTTGACCCGGGCTCGAAAACATCCGCTCGAATCGGAGACTGCTCTTTTTTTTCTTCTCCTTTTTTGCTATGTTTGGCTGAACGTTTTTTGGCGCGCGCGTTGCGAAGAAAATGTTTCTCTGCGATGCCGTCGGCTGGCGAACTGCCATAGCCGCCTGCTTGAAACCCCCCCCCTCTTCCTCCCCATCTTCTTTTCTCTTCTTTGCTCTTCTTTCTTTCATTCTTCTTTTATTTATATATATATCCAGACCGTACAATTTTCGGCTTTAACCGAAAAACACCGATGAACAACGCTCGGTGTCAAAACTACAATATCGTTTAAAACGAGGATTTTTTGTCGGAACCCTCGCGTCGTATGGTGAATTCCACTCGTAGATCCGGAGCGCTTTCCAAAATCCGCGAGGGACGCAAATTTCCGCTCCGTGGGACCCGCTCCGAATCGACGAGGGGAAGATAAACTCGCATGTTTCGAGCGATCCCCCCCCCCCCCCCGTTCCCTCCCTCGGCCGTTCAAAATGGCCGCTGCTCGAACTTGACAAGCCCACCAACGCCTCAGCCGACTGACCTTTCCGACGACCAGTGACACCTGTCACTGCTTAGCTGCAGAAATAACACGTGACACAGAGCGGGCGAAAATATACGTACCATGGAGCCCATGTCACAAATAACGAGGAAGACGTCCGCGTTCGCCACCGTCACACACTTTTCGAACGCCTCGAAGCGGCGGGGCACGCACAGCGATTGCCATCGGTGGAGTTCAGATTGCTGGTACGACTTTAATAAACACAAAGAGGTAACAAACCATCACTTGCACGATCGTTGCCTAATCTGTTCTTGCTTTATTGCACGAGAAAACGCCGGTGGCATGCAGTGTAAAAAAGTCAACAATCAGTGGCTGGGAAATGAACAGGCCTAACCTTGCGTCTGTCTCCTTCCGATTTTCTGTCTTTCTTTTTCTCGTTCTTCCTCTCGCGATCACAGATGTCAGCGCTTTCGATTTGTCACGATCCTGTCCCGGCTTTCCATCCCCTTTTCTACGCGGATTCGAGCCGTCGCAATCCCGCGTAAACAACCGGCGCATCCGAGCATATGAAGCTCGATCGACTCGACTACGTCACTCTGTTGACGCGACGGCGCGGCCGATCGCCGGTCGGCCCACCGACCTCGTCGCGCATGCTCCACCGCCGAGTTAGAGGAAATGACGTAGCGCGCTCTGTCAACTTCCGGGTAGATCTCTGAAATCCCGCGGATCAAGTTCGGCGGAGTTGGAGGCGCTCCACGGAGCGGGCGCTGCCAGAGATCTACGAGCGGAAGATGACCAAGTCGAGGCCAGATCTGCGAGCGGAATGTGCGCGCTCAAAATGGAGCGCTTTTGGAGCGCTCGAGATCTGCGAGTGGAATTCACCAGACAAACTTGAGTTTTTCGTAAGATTTTCTGGCCGTTGTTCATAGATTCTTTTTCTAGCGTGCATCCGAAATAAATTATACAAATACACCGATATGTGAAAAAATGAATGAAGACGGGAAAAACATTCGCTGACTTTCCTCATAAATAGACGCCAGAAAATCTACGGCTATCGTACGTCAGGGGAAGACATGCCTACTTTGTGGCCACCTGCATTGGATGGCACTCAGTTGGTCGAACGACGTTTTAGAGAACGCCGACTTTTCATCGAAGTTGATTAGGGAGTTTTCGTAGACCGCGTTTCCTCCTCCGCTAAGCCCTCCGCAACGAAGAAGCCGCTACTGCGCCTGCGCGCCGATGGCCTTGACTGTAGAATTCCGGGTATCGTAGCGGGTTGCAAAGAGCATTGCGGGACGGCAAAAACAATCTTCGAAATCTCTCTGTCGACTAAGGTGTATTAAATCCTTCTGTGCGCAATTACCAGTGCTTTGATTGCCCCATCTCCCTCAAAAGAATCAGACAAACGAACAACAACAACAAAAACAGTTTGCTTTGAAACTGAATGTCGTAGGGTATACAGGGGGCAGTACGAGGGAGTTTTCGTTGGCCGCTTTCCCACCTCCGCTACGCTCTCCGCAACGAAGATGCCACTACTGCGCATGCGCGGCGCTAGCCTTATCTGCAGAGACTTGGATCTCGTAGCGAGTTGCGGAAAACGTTGTGGGTACGAAAACTCTCTACTGTGAGCTGGCGGCGCTCGGGCCGGGTTGGTACAAAAGCCACGCCCCGGGAACGGTAAGCTGTTAACAAACAAAGCTGGACCATAGACTGCCTTATTTCCGTTCGTTAGAATGTGGCAGTCGGTTGCGTGGTTCAGAATGCCAGAGGCAGTCCATGCGGCGTATTGCCGCCGACCGTGTATACATCTCGGTTGTTTCACTCGCCCCAGTTCGGGCTGGCTTTATTTATATCGGTGGCCAGCTTTATTTCGGCTACGACTCGGGCTTCGGCTTCGGTCTACGTTTCTGTTATCCCTCGCTGTTGTAGCCCCAAACGTGTATGTGAACTGGCGCCGTGGCCGTGGCGAGCCGGAGAAAGTTCACGACAAAGCCGGGGAGGCTTCACTCCTCGCCACGACACGCTCCGGCAAGCTAGCGGCGTCCCGCTCCGTGACGTGTTCCACGGCGAAACCACTGGATGCTGCCAATCACGTTCACGAGCGAGTGGAGAGGAGGTCGAGGCTAGGCTTGCGGGGAGAGAATAAACTTTATTTCCCCATCTCCCTCAAAATAATTAAACAAAGGAACAATAGGGAGTTTTAGTAGACCGTGTTTCCCCTCCGCTAACCCTCCGCAACGAAGAAACTGCCACTGCGCCTGCGTGCCGATGGCCTTGGCTCAACGTTACTAGAACTCTCAGTTGGGAAACTCACCGTTGAAACCTGGGCCACTGGCGTCCACCGAGACCGAGCTAAATGCGACAACAGCGCCACTCTGTATCATTTTTCTTAACTGTGGTCGCCTTGAGCTTTTAGAAAGCATGTTTTTGCGTCAAAACTAACGGAAGGAACTCTTTTTGTAGTAACTTTTATTGGAGTTTAGTACAAAATGGGGGGCGCGTGTTGTTTTCTAAAATCTTTAGTTCGCAAGGTTTTGCAGTATAGACGCTTTGCAGCAGCTGTGCATGGGCGCCGCCATAAGTGACCTTCAGTTTTTGTTCCCTCTTATTACGTTCGCTTCACGTCATCGTTGCCACAGCAGGACAGGTTATTGCGACTTTAGGTGCTACTGCGTCCTCCTCCCCAGCATAGGCCCCTGTGGAGGCTCGCAAACGCCCGCTTCAGTGGCTCGGCATTTCGGCAAAACAGGGGAAGGTCGGCTATGGCGGCTCAATCTGGCGCGTGTGCAAAGCGTCTATAATTAATATTGTTTTTATACAACCCTGCCTCAGCGGGGATTTCAGGTATAGCGTGCCTGAGTTAGGCGCATATTAACCACGGTAGTAAACCGCGGCGCGTCCGCTTGGGAGTCGAGGGCGGTACCTCGAAGCCCCTTCCACAGTATCTGTTCTGGTCCCAAAATGGCCGATTACAACGAAAATGGAAGTCACGTGCAGTTCCTGGACTGGCCGCTGCGGGAGAAGTGGCGGCGTTGGGATCGCCATTAGCTCGGTTCTCGTGGACGGATCGGTGCCACTTTTTCAGAGCAGTCTCTATGGCAGTTTCCCAACTGAGTGGTTCTAGTAACGTTGCCTTGGCTGTAGAGTTCCGGGTAGCGGAGCGGCTTAGCGGGGAAGGGGGGGGGAGGAACACGGTCTACTAAAACTTCCTAATAACAACGAAAACAGTTTGCTTTGAAACTGAATTTCGCCTCTTTTTTTAGGGACTTTTCGTAGATCGTTTCCACTGTCCCGCAACCCTCTCCGCAACCCGCTACGCTCGCCGGAACTCTACAGTCAAGGCCATCGGCGCGCAGGCGCAGTAGCGGCTGCTTCGTTCCGGAGGGCTTAGCGGAAGGGGAAACGCGGTCAACGAAAACTCCCTTTTATTTCTCTCTACGCAATCCTACCCTTAACCTCCTTTCCACCTCGCTCGTGAACGTGATTGGTAGCATACTGTGGTTTCTACCACCGCTGGATGCTACCAGTCACGTTCACGATCGGGGTGGAGAGGAGGTCGAGCCTTGGCTTGCGTGGGGGGTCGCGGCGTCGCCCGACTCCCGGATGCAGCTAAACGGACCGAGCACGTGGACAGAGACAGTTCCATCTGTGGGGCAGCGGGCCAGTCACATCGCCTCTCCCTCTTCGACTCACCACGGCTGGCAACGGCACGCTGTCGTGTTAAAACAGAAAAAAAAAAACAGCAACGGAAAGGGTTTTTGTTTGGGGTGTCACGACCAATATTTGCCCTCACCGTGACGTCGCGAGTTGTAATCCTGGCTGCTTATTATTGGCTGCGAACTACAAGTTCTGTGGCGCGTGTAAAAAGCACGATGGAAGCTCGTAGTCTTCCTTAAAAGAACCTAGAAAGAAAGAAAAAAATGTTCTTTTCTTTCACGGCCGAGATGGTTATTTCGGAATGACCCGTGACGTCATGGACTTCGCGCGTAGTGCTCTAAAAACAAAAATATTCGCGTAAAATTTATTTTTTTGAGACGCGTGTCCCAATCAAACTGTTAAAAAAACTTTTTTTTTTTCGGGGGCTTTTTAAATCAAGACCGTCAAAGTCGACAGTTTGACATTGTTTTGTTCCCCCGTTGATGAAAGTAAAGTTGCTCGAAGTAAATAGGTCGCGAATGCCGACCACAGCGACGCTTATGGTCGCGTACGCGTTGGACGAGCGCGGAAACAAGTGCAGCCTTTGTTTCCGCCGCAGTCGTCGAACCCCTTGGAACGTGTATAATGCGAGCGTCCGGCGTTTCGTTCTCACATTCGAAGAGTGCAGTTCAGACGCAGTAATCCAGCTTTTGCGTCCACCCACTAAAGGCTGCGTTATAGTCCGACGTCGAGCGTGTAACAAACGCGGCGTAGCGCAGCGCACAGCGCTACCGATTGGTCACCGATATCGAGTTCCCGCTTGCCGCGCGCGCTACGCTGTAGTACGTTCGCTGCGCTCAACGTCGGACTCTCAGCGTTCCGTCGTCCCGGCGTGCTGCTCTCGTCCCCTTCTCTCCGTCGGTTTCTCGGAGCGTAGCTTCGATCCGACCCAGGTCTTGAAAGCTCGCCGCCGCTCATGTTCGACGCCTATTTGCACAGCCACCTCCGACTTTCTTTTCCGCTTCGCTGGTCCATTGTCGGTCCGCCCATGCGTGTCACGCCCACGGAATAGCCGATGTTACGCGGAGGCGTGACATCGTGCACGCGTCGTGACGGTTTACCGCCGAGTGTTATATAACCGCAGCGGGGCTGTTTTCTCTGCGCCCGCTCAGCGCCCGCGGCATGAAACCAGGTTCGCGTGACACGACGCGTCTGCGCTTGCGCCGGACCGACAGCAGCGCCACCACTGCGTCGTGACGTCAGGGTCGTCCCGGGGCTTATTTTCCCGCTGCGGTTTCAGATAGAGTTTTTGTGTCTTCCAAGGGTTGTTGTTGTTGTTGTAAGCATTGTAGGTGAAAGGGAGAGAGAGAGAGCCAATCGTCTCGCACCGCGTCCGTTATAGGCGACTTCCGAGTGTATCAAATAAATGGCTGCGTCACTCTCTGGGCACAGATTTGCCGTGGCTCCTCCACGTGGGGTGCGAGAGCACGTTGGCAGCAGCTTTATATATGTCTGCTCCGAACATGTCCGCAGGCAGTCTTTGCGCACGACCGATATGGCGTGGGCGTGGTACAAGGAACGAACGCGCATCTAACATTCGAGTTTTTAGGGAACCGTTTTTGCCCATCCGATGTGGTAGAATAGGCCCTCCGGTCCGAACTGCGCATGCGCTACCCCCAGAAGGCTCGCATATGCGCAGTTCGTACCGGAGGGCCCATCGTATACTGTATCGAATGTGCAAACAGGGTTCCCTAAAACTCTCTAGTGTCCTTAGCATCGCCTATCACCTGAGCGAAACATGCTGAGTCACTGAGCTGTGGTGGACGCATGCGCAGCGTCCGATATACCGCGCAGCGGAGCAAAAGCGCAGGCTCTGAAGCCGTTCCAGGGCCCAGCAGACGAGGATGCGAGCGCAAAGAACCTGCAGCTGGCCACGCAAGCTTGCGTCGGTTGACGCTGACGCAAGTCTCGAATTCCCTTCCTCCAGCCCCAACAAACGCCGCTAGATGCTGACTCAAAAGGGAAGACACGCTGAGAAATTGATTTAGAGACCCGTGGATCTCAAGTTTTGAGTAGCGCTCCTGGCGAGCGAAATCAGATATATTCTAGGTCGCGTTTTCAGTTGTGCTTCCAAATGCTCGCCCAGATTCGTACGAGATTCTGAAGTAAAACGAGAAGAAAAAAGTCGAAATTAAATCATTACGGCCTTTTTATAGGCTGATGAAGGTGGGAACTGCACTGTTCTTCCTTTCTATTAAAAAAAAAAAGAAAATCGAACGTTTTGTCGGCGCTTGTGGAGAGACAAGAAATGGTCGCGTGTCGCCGATGCTATAGTATAGAGTCTGAAGTTAGTAGAGGGAGCAACGCCAAACTTGGAGAGCGTTTCCATTTTAATGGCAGACGCTTGCTGGGCAAATGGATGCAGGTGCACATGCGTCGCGTTTTTGTGAGGCGATGAGGAAAGCAGGCGGTGAGGCCGAGACGCTTGCAATCAATCGACCGGCACTTTCGTCATCTCGTCGCAGCTCGTGTTGCAAACGCGGCCCATAAAGCACGCCATCTCGATGGATGGATGGATGGACGACTGAACCCTTTAAATCGGGTGGCGGCTTGCGCCACCTATAGCCAAAGCCTCTAACTCCAACGAGCGTGGAGGCCACAGCGCCACCCTTGGCTGAGAAAAGCAGGCCTACACTGTTAGAAAAAAGAAATACTCCGGGAAGAAACGAAAGGATAGCCTAGCACGTTTGCTCAACGCGTGAAGGAAGTGGGCAAGCGCGTTGAAGTTTCTGGATCCACCCAACTTTACGTGCAGCATGCTGGTTACTGCCAAAGTGAGTTTCTGCATATGCGAGGAATGTTTGGAAACAACCGTTCCAAGCAGACGACAGGAAGATTCTCCCTTCCTGGCGGACGCCAGGGCTGCCCTCTTCGCTCTCTACGCGCGGCACGGCCGACGGTAAGTCCCAACTTTCCTCTCTCGCGCCAAGAGGGAGAGAGAAAAGTTATTCCATTCTTCGCGCGTGCGGCGACGACAATTCCTACGATGATGAAGTCCTGCAAGCTTCGCCCACAAGCTATCGCATTTAGAAATATCATTTAAGTACGCGAAACATGCATGTTAATCTTGCTGTGGCATAACATATTCCCTGCCACTGAATTCCAGAACATGTTCCATAATTCCTCATTGCGGGACATGACGAGGTTAGCATTGCATGAGTACACCGTACGCCACCATGATGGTACAAATGCTGTTTGCTGCTATATATCTGGGAAGTGTGCCATCGTTAAAAAACAACGCATATGTTCTGTTGGAAACCATGTCAACGGTCAACGCATGTTTCATCTTTACATCTGACTGCACACTTACCATTTTGCATAAGTTGCCCCTCAACCCTGTCCCCTCAAAAAGAAAGAAAAGAGAAAGGTGTTGTGCTTTTATTATTGCATCAACTATGCATAGCGCAAGCAGTCTGAACCAAATGCCAAAGTTTCAGAGCTTGTCATTATCTGATTCAAAAGTTATGAGTGATTTTCGGATATTTTTAGATGGGGTGACTGCTCAGGAATACACGGAGATGAATGGCGGGAGCTTACGGGTTCGCGTAGCGCGGTGTTCTCTCGCGGACCGGTAAAGTTCGATAGAAATGAACAATTTAGAGCATTTTTGGACACGCTCAATATGCGGGGAAGAGCGTAAACAGTACATTGGATACAATGCCGAAAAACGGGACATGTTCTATTCGGCTTTTCTCCATAGAATTTTTTTTTTTTTTTTTTTACAGTTTTAATGGGGGTGGGTTTTTGGGGCGATCTAATGAGGCGACTGGAGGCTAACGAAAATTTTCGGGGTATTTATTCGTGTATTTTTGTTGGTAGCGCCTTCGTGTGGGAGGGAGGGGACGGACCTTATCCTCTATCGATCGACCCTAATTGCGACGTGGGAGCACGCTATCGTGTAGAGTGGCGTCGCTCCGGATCGAAACCTCGACCTTGGGGTTCTGAGGCGACCGGCGTGTTGATCAGCCGCCGGGGGGTTTCGTATGTGGCGTCTCCGGTTTCGGGACGTCGGTTGTTGTCATAGGGTCGGCGTAATAATCTCGAGGGAAAAGGTCCCTCGCATTTCGGTCCGCTTCGGAATATAGGCGTGGACGTCGGTGGTCCCGTGGGTGGTCCCATGGGTGGTCCTGTTGGGTCCATATCGCTGGCGACGCCTTAATATACATGTATACGCAGGGAAGCAGCGAAACGTCACTTGTATTTTGGAGGAGATCTGTAGAGTGGCGCTCCCTAGCGGCCTCCTCGGGAACTCACGCTGTGTGGCAAACAAACCCTCCGACCGCAGTCATTAGTGCATTCGCTGCCGTGGAAGACGATGACGCGAGGCCTCGTGAACGATATGTAACACTTATTTTCTCCGAAACGTATCTAGATAGACGTAATCTATAGTCCTCTCGCGTTCAACGTCATCGAAGTCCTCTTGAAAGGCAAAATAAGCGCATGATGTGGTCACGCGCAGGCGTTCCGGGCCAGCCCGTCGGCCGCGCGCGCCCGGGATCGTCCGTGACCGTCGCTGCGTCCGCGTTTTTTCCCGAATGAATCACAAAGCACGCGTTTCCAGTTACCCTGTCTGTTGCGACAATCATGGACGACATCGGCGGAAGCAAGCGGTGTCTCGTTGAAGCAGAGGACGCTCTCAATTGCACGTGATCGTGTCATCGAGTGTAGCGTTGCACCAGAGCCGACGGCGGATCAGTGTCCGCATCGTCGCCTACGTGCTGCAGTCCTCAGCTGTGCATATACACCTGTGTGCGTGTGACGATCATGTTCCGGATCATTGTCGTTCCCAGGTGTCCTTTGAGATAGTAAAGTGCATATATATATATATATATATATATATATATATATATATATATATATATATATATATATATATATATATATATACGGTGATATATAAGTGTGTATATGTTTTGATTCTGTGTTACGCTTTTCAACCCCTCTCCTTATGTATGTCTTTAGTGCACTGGTAAACAAATTTAATGAAACGACGGACCACCGTATACAGTGGAACGTGAGCATCTTTTTCCTTAGGAGCATTTGTTTAAGGGACAATGAAGGCGATTTAATTTAATTTTTTTAAATAGTGTTTTAAGCTTAGCGGGAACCTGGCATACTGCCTGAATTTTTATAGACATTTGTGACGCATATTTTTATACCTACAAAAGAACTGAAGAAACCGAAACTCAACTATCTGCGTTTCTCGTTTTTGGGTCTCCGAAAAACGGAGGTGACGTACGGAGTGACGTCACATGTGAATTGTCGGTACCGGTAGCATTTAGGGCGTCGAGACTCTGGTTACCGCGGTGGGTTATAGCAGCGACGGTGGCGCGGTCGTTTCGCCGAAGTTGTCAACATGGACGGCAATGCCGCTCTCGCGAGCGAGTTCGAGCTTCCGTTCAGTAACCGAACACCAACGGAACAGGAGTACGTGCGTGGCGGCCTCTGCTATCACCCGACGGAGACCGCACAGCCGGCAACGAGCGGCCCGTATGCCCAAGGACGGACGCGGGGGAGATGCCGAGGGAAAGCGGCAGGATCTGGCCGTTCCCGTACAAGCGGCGCGTCAGCGACAATCGCTGACGCGCCGCTATGACGTCGCGCTTCTGGCCCCGCATCGGTCACTCGAGCTCCGCTCAGTGTTGCCGCACTGTCGCTTGATTTCTCCCTCGTCGAGAGTCAAAAATTCGCCTTTTTTCCCATCGCACCATTTTAGTGGCAAAAGTCGTTTTTAAGATACACATGACGCCGCCAAGCATATTATGAAATGAAGCAACACCTCTCCTATGTTTTTTTTAGCAAGTTTGCATCGCATAAATTACGAAATGTGGAAGTTGACATTTGGCAAACTGGATCTCCCTTCCCCTTCTCTTCCGCATTGGTTGAATAAACCATAGGAACTGAATGAAGGTAAGCGGGCCATTAACTAAACTAAATTCGCCTGCTCTATTTCGTGATGTGAAAAAGACCACACCCACTGTGCAATCCATGATCTGTTGCATTGACAGAGACGTGTGCGTAGCTAGCGGTGAGGAAAGCGCGCGAACCGACAGTACTGTACCGGCAGGCTAGCAGCACGCACATGATGTAAGTCGTGATGAAGTAGATTGGCTCTTCAAAACAGCAAACTGTCGGTGTAGCTAGTGCCGCTTTCTTTCTCTTGTTCGATGCAGATAAGAAAGTTCCGAAATTCCGGTTCTACTTTTTTATTAAAAAATATGTTTCCCACGTTTTACATGTGTTATAAATTCTGGTTTCCCTTTTTCCCTGGCTGCCATGCTTTTTCCCACAATATGGGAAATTTCCCATGATTCGGCAACACTGACTCGCTTCTCCTGGCTTCTCCCGCAACTCTCGGGGCGTCGCCCCACGTCGATCCCGGTGTAATTATTACCGCGACTGTTTTATTGATTTGCGCGGCACACAAGCGCCGGTTTCGGCTGAAATTTGGGCAACGTGGCTTGAGACGTGCCTGGAACCCAGTTCAATCGCCAAAAAGATGTCCTAAATTGACCTTCATTGTCCCTTTAAACACTTGAGCAGTACGAACTTGCCGGCAAAGAGCACACGTCTAAAGTAGCGCAGTTATGTGTGTGCGGCGTCATTTGCTCCAAACTGCGCCGAAGTTCTCGCTCACCCTATATGGCTACACCTCACCAAAATGAAAGGTGTTTGTGTCCACACTGCGCCGAAATTTCGGCTCTTTATCAGTGCCGGAACTGCGATAGGGGTTTTTAGTAGATCGTTCCTTTCCTATACTCCGAGGGGATATAATTTGTGAACACATCGCATCGTTATATTGTGTAGCGTTATCGGAGCGCAGGAAACGTCGGCTGGGACTTTTAATTCCTCGGGCCCCGCTACGCTACCGGATCGATCCGTTCGTATCGAATTCACGAATCGCCCGGAAGTTTCGCGATGCTTTTTTTTTAAAGCACTAAAATGCTTTTTAACGCTGTATCCCAATCCCAAACTTTTCTCCATCCGCCCGTCCGTTCGTGCATTTTTCCGCTAAATTTGGCGGGAGAGGGGGCGTCACGTGACGTCACGTGACCTGTACACTTTGGGGAAATTGACGGCACGCGACCTATATATACGTTAACTCAGTTTCCCCGTTAAATTTAGCGGGAAAGTAAACGTCACGTGATTCACCGATTTCCTCAGCCAGTTCCTTATATAATGCACTTCATGTATTAGAAGACTTTTAAAGACAAGGGTAGAACGGCCAATTAAAAATAATAATAATTGTGTGAGGACTGTTTGGGTGGGCTAGTTGGTTTCGTTGGTCGTGCCTCTCTCAGCGCGCCCCGGTGCACTGCGGAGAAGCGACATCCGCGGTGTGTCTACTCCTGCGTGTCTCGCTTCGCCGCAGCGCTGCCGCGTGCTTAGGAGGAAATCACTGCCTCAAAGAATTTTGTTGCGCGCGTCGTGTGTTGTAAAAGTTTTGAAATAGAACTACTAAAATGTAGAAATACGACATAATAGTAGAGAAATATTCCCTGACAAGCTACGTGCGTCATAATTCCGGATATTTATATATACATTTTTTTTTCGAAATTTGCGATTTATTAAATGGGATTTTGGCTAGTTGTGTGTCAGTCCAGGTTTAATATTTATGTGGGATCCCTCTTTACTTACCGCCTCTATGTGAACTTAAGGCCGTTCGAGGGCACAGCCAATGAAGAAATGGTCGAGATTCAAATTAAATATATCTCTCAGTAGCGGACAAATGGATGCTCGGGGATAGCATTAACGAACGGCTGCTTATTCAGCAGCTTATCACCCGCTGGATGATTTACATTGCCGTAAAACTTTTTACATCCAAAATGCCGTTGATGGACATAATGAACTGACGAAATCTTCGTCTTTTAACTGAATTAGGAATTGTAATTTTAGTTAGAACTCCGTCACTTCAATATAGAATTTAGTTTGCCAATCAAACTGGTATGTTATGCCTGGTGTGATGAAAATATATAGGCGGGTTTCGACATCTTCTAAATCTGACGACTCTCTGTCGCGACCTTACGCAAAAGTCGCATTGTCTTATGCGGGGATTTAACATTGACGTATGTGATATCTGCGGCCTAATAAAAATTTATTGATATATAAATTTTTCTTTTTTTTAGTAAGTGGTTGCTCAAGGACTCAATCCATTCTTGTTGCCGTGTCTAATGGCGGCCGAAAATCCGTGTTTGTCTGTTCACTGGGACAACGTTCCAGTGGCCCGGTGTCACCACGCAAACGGACAATTCGCAAACATTTTTTGTTTGTCTATAGTTCGTTATGTTGAGATTTTAGATTGGAGCTCTCTTCGCGGACAACCGTGTTTCCGGTTTCTCTCCTTTCACTCACGGGCAGGAAGTGACGTGTTTCGGCCGCTTCTGGTCATTTTAAAACGCCCGCTAAAGTTTGCGTAGGCTTCTGCTGAAGCCACTCCCAAGGACAACCGCATTTTCTCCCCTAAATCTTAGACGCGTATTAAGCGACTGGGATCGGCTGAATGACGTCACTTCCGTCCGGCAGAAAAGCCATGCTCGGCGAAAACCGTCCATGGCGTCTAGGCCGTTCTATCGTGTCGAAGCCGACATTAAACAATCCCGAGTTTTTGCGTGTTTACGAGCGATCGATTATCCGTCTAATCTGATTACGTCATCGTAGGGTCCGCACAATCACATGACGTATACACTGCGTGTCGCGGTTTTACATGAAACATTCCTGGAAAACCGGCTTGACTAGTCTCCGGTCGTCGGGCCGCTCGGCGATTTGGGGACGCCAAGTCTTCGGATTTAATTTAAGCCCCGAACTTTTGAAGAGGGTATACAATGAGATTAATGGGCGCTTAATTGCATTTGCTTAATTCGATCACCGACGCCGCTGCGTTCCCGCTCCCTTGGGGAAAGGAGAAGGCGAGCGTGTTGTTTGGGTCCGGTCTTGCGACCGCGCGGGGGGCCCGGAGTTTCGGGGCGTGGCCCTGTCAACAATGGGCTCCGGAACGAAATTTGCATGGGCGCCCGTCGCGTCTGTGCGTGATCGAAGTGCTCGTGTTTGGAGAGGGCGTGTCCTCGCGTCGTTGACGTCACTTCCGTCATCTCCCCTTCACTTTTTTTCCTCGTTTTATCTCTGCTCTGCAACTTTCGCTGTGCCGCGACTTCTGACATCGCCTATAGGCGAGACTGAGTCACTAAAGAAGCTACGCTTACGTTTTAGAGTAACGACACTTCTGCGACCATGGTGCTTAGAATCGTGGTGGCCGGTTATCTGAAGCTGTATCTGAAATCGCAGAAAAGGCTTTTCCGTCCTTCGGAAACGTTGCCACAGTTCGCGACAGAGCAAAACGGTATCAGCTGAGCCTCCCTACCACCGCATCTGAAGCTGAGAAAGTCGCATTTTTGAATTGTGACTGATCGACAGTTGCGTCTGCTCTGCTCTAAGCCACCAAGATGGCGGCGCCCAGCAGCTGATTGGGGAACCGAGTGCCGATACTCTGAGCGTAGCTCATTTGGTGACTCTATAGGCGAGACGAGTGGAGGCGAGACGACATCGCATACGTATAAAATTCAGCATTACGGCGCCCGTCGATGAGGTGGGTCCATTTTGCAGACTGAACGAACGCGAGTAACCGCCCGACGCTAACGTAGCACTCGTATACAATCATAGCCTCCTATATACTGCCAAAGCCTGGCAGATCGCCGCGAGAAGCGGCCGCTGAAACGGAAAAGGTGGAGCGGCAGACAACGGATGAGAGGAGAGCCACGTGACTGGGCGCCCCGCTGCGGCGAGACGCCGAAACACACTATCTCCCCGAGCGAACAGGTGTTTCGGGTCCTCGCCGCTGCAAAAGCTGTGCGCTGACGTCCAGCGTTCCCCGAGAAACGGCCTCTTTGACGCTCTATGCTACCAGATCCTCGCGCTCCAAATCTGCGACCGCAATCTATGGCTCCGTCGTCGAACTGCCAGGCTTTGTGAGTATAGAGAAGGCTACGATACAATATAGGCCTGAGCCTGAACGACTGCTGCTCCTTTGTTGTGGAAACGAAGCAGACAGGTATACAATTCTGCGATATGTGGCTTTCTGTCTGCGTTTTAGTGTCGTTGATCCAACTCATTGAACTCCCCGCTGAATGAACGCTGGCGCAGCACTCGTGTGCAATGTGTGATCCGCACTGGCCCGCCGTGTGTGACGTGAAAACATTCAGCGGTGCGGCCTTGTTTTCCCTACACGTGGTGTTGCTTGCTGGTGCCCGCCGGGGTCTCTCCCTAGCCCCGCTGGCTTGGTTCCGCCTAATTAGTCTGATCGATGTACCACCATCGACAGTGAAGCAAGGACCGCGGGGATGTTGTTCTCTTTTTCTTCTTCGTTTTTGTTGCTTTTGTCGCTCTGGCACATCGTATGTAGCGCTCCCGGCAGGCACGCGAAACGATGCCACCTCCTATTCGTCACGGTTGCCCGATTTCGCAACGTGCTCGGCAACCTTTCTTCTTTTTTTTTTTTTTTGGAGCGTGTCTTTTTGCGTGTTTGGAAGCTGATCTGTTTGGAGTCCCTGGCAGTGTCGCGAGCAGGGTGCGTCTGCACTTGCAAGCCGGGTGTCGGCAACATGTTTTTTTTTATTTTTAGAGAAAGAGAGAGAGAGAGAGAGAAAAGCCAGGGGTGAAAGAGAAACACAGAAGGTGAAAGATACACAAGAGAGATAGAGAGAAAAAAAAAAGATATATCTAAATATACGAAGGAAGATATTGATCTACAAAAAAAAAAAAGAGGCATAGAGATATAGATTCAGAAAGAGAGTGAGCGAGAGACGAAGAGAAATATATTGTGAGAAATAGACAAAATAAATAGAGATACACCAATACTAGGTGGTAGCGAGCAATGTTGCCAACTGAGAAGTCAGATCCGCAGTGCCGAAAGGCCGGGATCGTGAGAATTGTAAGGGCCTACGATCTCGTGAGATGCCACCTCTCCGATGTATCAAATAACTAATTGGTGAGGTAAGTTTAATGAACAAGTCCCTTTACCGTCAGTTAAACGATAGGGGCAGACTTTGGAATGATCAAACATGTTTCCGAACAACCTATAGGTTAATTTATACTGCCAAGCAACTACGTCATTTGCACTTATTTCTTTAGGACTTAGCAGTCACGAGCAAGCCCTACTCTTGACGAAAAGAAGTCTTGGAGAAAGGGAACAAGGGGGACAAAGGACGAACACGAATCTCCAAACACAGCTAGGTAGGTGATTGGTGCGCGTCCGTAAAAACTCCGCCTGGTCCTGGTATCGAACCAGGGACCTCTCCATTTCCAGTGAAGCGCTCTACCAACTGAGCTAACCAGAAGTTAGACGTTTCTAGAGCAAACGGCTTTTATCAGCTTCCAGCAGTCAACACCAACAAGGGTGAACGGCTTGCATTTTTAAGGTTATAATACAATTAAATGCAAAAGTGCAAGCGAGGTGGACAAGAATGGCGAAAATAATCCCCGGAGAAGGGGAAGAAGGGAAACAAAAGACAAACACGAATCTACGAACACAGCTAGGTGACTGGTGCGCGACCGAAAAAACCCGTCTGGTCCTGGTATCGAACCAGGAACCTCTACATTTCCAATAAAACGCTCTACCGCTGACGAAAAAAAAAAAAAATCGTGGTTGTGAATTCGGCGATCTTTTCTTACGTGGATTTTTGTCTGTTTCGTTTAATTTTCCTCGAGTTACAATTCTTGTTCGATTTCTTTCTGTGCGCATCGCTAGAGTGAGAATAGACTGTCTGACGGTGGTAATCTGCCACGGGAATTAATTACATTTGACTCTTAATTTCCCTCTTGTCTTTCAGACGGTGCTTTCTATTTTCATGCAAATTTTCTCCACCCTGTTGGGGAGGTCGCGCGACATCCCCGCGGCAAATTGTTTGCCAAGTGATGTGAGGCGATAATGGGGAATATGGGGAAGAGAAGCAGCGAGGCGAGAGGGGGAGACGGAAGAAACACAGGGAATATCGTGGAAAGAAATGAGAAAATTGTGTTTCATAAAAGATGTGAAGCGGTGACGAGGAATATACAGGGAAAAAGGACGATAAGGAGAGAGAAGGGGATATATGGGAAAATATAGAAAAAGTGGGGGGAAAAAAAGGGGAAATAGACCCTTATCCGAGTCTGCCATTGTTTGGGCACTCACTTTGGGCATGTATTGGACACGAAGACTACGTCACCGTTCGGCGTGAACTCGGCTCAGTGCGTGTTGGCAACATTGGCGGCGACCGGCAATGTTGCTTGACGGGGTTTTGTGGAAGGCCTGTTGCGTTTGCTGAGTTATTCAAGCGGTGATGAGGGATATAGGAAAGGGAACCAATGAGGAGAGAGGGAGAGATGGGGAACGTACTGGGGAAAAATAGGGTAATTGGAAACGTCACCTGAAACGAAACGGGGAGGGGGAAGCACCAGTTGAGGAGAAATGGAAGGACGCGGCGAAAATAAATTAGGGTATACACCAACTCATGTTTACAAACAAACCGGAGCGCCCCTAGCGGACGCCACCGGCGCCGCGCATGCGCGATGGGGGTGTGGGCAAGAACCTCGCCATCGCCCATAAACAAACCATTGAAATGCGATGTTGTCGGCGTCGGTGTGAGTCCCCGCGCTCTTTTTCGCGTTGGAATTGTTGATTTTACGTCTTCCTGGCAATGTCTAACTACTTGAGCGGCGTCAGCGAAATTAACGAGGCTCGTTACACCGCAAAACTTCGCGTGAATAATCTGACATGC
>JAZHYW010011108.1:0-11894 GCA_037355805.1 Ixodes ricinus | reverse complement strand
AAAAGCGGATGTCACGTCCTATACTGGCGCCCAACGTGTAGGACGTGACCTCCGCTTTTATTGGCGCCTTGGGTCGAAGCGCCGAGTCGAGCCAGCACCAAGCCCGCGCCCCGCCCGTGCCTTCTGGATCGCTTCTTCTTTGTCCCCACAACGGGCACCCCTAACCACAGTTCAATCACCCTAATACCCCTGTCAGACGGGCACCTCAAATGACATTTACCCCAAATGACATTCAGCATAAATGTCATTTAGGCAGTGTCACACGGCAACTCAAATGACATTTGACTTAAATGACATTCGAGCTCAACTGAGTTCTCCCAAACTCATTTACGGCTCGTAAATGTGTAGTCTCGTCAACAGCGGTCAGCGCAAGTTCCGCGAATTGAAATAAAACATTGTAAATAATGTAAATACAATTGAAAACAATGCTTGTAGCAATTCTTTTTAGAAAAAAATGCTTATAACGTGTATATCTCGCACACCTTTTGCGATATATTTGTTTAATATACTCGCGGTCTCAGTTGCGCGTCAGGAACGCGATCCGACGTTCCGGCAGTTCCGGATCCATCGCACTACGATCATTGTCGTCAGCAGGCTCCATCGCTACAGGGTCACGGTCTTCGCTTGAATCAATCGCAGACGTAAACGTCAACGGGGTATACGAATCCGGCGAAGAACGAAAGAGCGCGAGGAACAACGGCGAGCAAGATGCACGGATTTCCGAAAGCAGACGAGCCAAGCGGCGGAACGGCTACGGCTACGGATTACTTGGGATTGGTGACGTCGTGTCATAGTTGCCGCAAAACACCTTGTCTCCGTCAGAACGTGTACTTAGTTTTCATCACCGTGTTTGAATTCTATGTTCTAAGAATTCATTACATTTTATTTACTTAGTAAACAATAAAATGAACACTAGTTTGCCGGGTTAACAACAGACCGCTATCGTGATAGACATCACCTAAATGACATTTGAGTTGCCCGTCTGACACGACACGACTTAAATGTCATTTGAAAATCCTAAAGGCCTTTAGCGTAAATGACATTCAAGGTGCCCGTCTGACAGGGGTATTAAAGTTACGCACAACCACAGTTTCCCATTATACTCTCGGACAGCTCTTTCAGAAGAGAAGAGGGCGCGTGCCTATTTTTGATGGGCGCTCAAGATGCGCAAGTGCACGTGCGGCCGTAGCCCTGACTGCATGGCCACAGTTGTCCAAGAGTATAGTGTAATAACTGTGGTTACGCGTAACTGCAGTAACTAGGCTATAAGAAAAAAAATAATGCGGGTCAAAAGAGTAAAAATTCAGGGAAGCTGCTCAATAAATTTCCCAAAATATTGAGACAGAATGTGTGAGTCCGTTTCTTGGTATATTTTCTTGTCTCAGGTTGAAGTTTGGAAGTCTTTAGGCGGCGCCTGTCGTCGATATCTACCATTTTAGAAATAACTAGTGTCACGTGGCGTAAAACGAGGTTTGAGAATCTCCAGGAGGACTCAAAGCGCGCATTAAGAAGGAGAGGGAATAATCGTCTAAAGGTCTATTCACACGATGCATCTTGTTGGCGAATCTTGTGTCGCGAAGCTAGGTTTCGGGAAACAGATCTGAACGCCCGTCTGAACGCCCGTCTGAACGCCCGTCTGAACGCGACCGAAAAAGTGGCGCGCCTCCGAAAAGAGCGGCGCGTGTTCCTCGGTTCTGGAGCAATGTTTCGCTGAAACCTCACCGAGGCCTGTCAATCACCCGGAGGAGAAACGCGGACGCTGCCGATGGCCACTCGACTTCGCTATGACGTCCCACCTTTGAAGAGGAGCAAGCTTTTGGAGGAGTCTGATTTTTGTCCGATTCCGTGTCCGAGCCAAAGCCGAAAAAAAAAACAAAAAAACATGGCAAGCGACAATCGGAGAAGCGGTTCGTACGGGCGATGAGTCATTGGTTCTACTCGGTTGCAGGTGTGTGAACGGCGCTTTAGCAGTACGGGTTGGTGGCGCGGTGCAGATTCATCAACAGTCGCGACAAGTCCAAGCACCGCATATAAACATGATGGCTGGGGATAACTTTCTTTATTAGCGGTGCAAAAATGTCCCAAATTCTTCGAGATCATTCGCCTGTTCTTTGACGTTCGCGGTCTTTCCCTGGTTTGGCAGGACTATATGTAAACCCAGTGAGCCGAATCTGACAAAGTTTATTGAGTGGTATTCATAAAACAGACTGTCTCTTCACACTGTGCGTACTTCATATCATTTTGATGCGAAACGCTTGATATTCTTGATGCAGATGACAAGGTTTGGCGAAATTCTCGTGAGTCAATACGTCACAAGTTTCGCGCGTCAAACTCCACGTGTGAACAGGCCGATTTCGCGAAATTTCGGTTTCACTAAACTGTGGCGCGTTGAAAAGATGCGTCGTGTGAATAAGCCTTAAGAACGAACATGTGGATAAAAAGATAAGCCACATTAGGCGCAAAAGGAACCTTTGGTGTAAACACGATTGAGCACGTGCTCACGTAACTGCGTACCAGAACGTCCTGAATTGGGATTTAAAAAAAATGGTTCATCTCGTACAGTAAAAACACCGCAAACAAAGCGAGACACAAAGAAAATAAAGCCTCCGGAGGGGCAGTACGCAACATGGGGGAAAACGACGTCTCGTGTTTTCGCAGATGTCACATACGGACGCGCTATTTGCAGCTGATATGACTTTACCCCCTCCGTATGCCTCTCTTGCACCCCCCCCCCCCCCTTCCCGCCTTTCCTCACTCCTAAGAGATGTCTAACGACCAACGACGAAACATATGCCTCCGGCACACTGCCCCCTCCCCCTTTCCCCCACCACGCACACACACACACACACGCACCCTCCTTTTTTCCGGTTTAAGCCGTTGCATTAAAATTCCAAAGCTTGCGACATACCGGAGCAAGGCATCGTTTGTTTCGGCCTTCATGTCGCGTTGATGGACGTGCGGTGGCGCTAACGAGGTGTGCGCCCTGGCTCGCCTCGAGGGACTTCCGGTGCTGCACTTTCAGCTGTAGTCACATGGCAGCTTAAGGATCGCCGGGCGTGACGAGTCTATCGCATCTTATTAACAAGTTCTTACCGCTGCTCAACAAACGAGACTGGGGCACCAGACGATAAGAGTGCCAGAGAAGGAAGCGCGAAACACAAGGTGTAAAGACACGAGGAGTCGCACCCTTTGCTTCTCAAACTGTCGGCGCCTGTATACAGCGTACCTCTATACTTCTGTATAGACCAACTTGACCCTCTGACGTCACGCCACTACTGTGGCGCTGTTGTCGGCACTGCGCATGCGCAGAAGCGCCCCCCCCCCCACACACACACAAAAAACAAAAGAAGAAAGCTGCCACAAAACTGGCAGCAAAAATCAAAAGAAAAGTCAACACAACCTATACCATATACAAATTGCCTACACAAGAGGAAAGCAACAGAACGCCACCAATACGCCAAAACAACAAAAACATGTGTGCGACTACGGAACATCAGCATCGCGCGTCAACAGAACGCAGGTATGAGATGCTAGCTGGCGAAGTCACAAAACATTTGATTCGAAGAACTTGGACTGTACAAGTGTGTTGGCAAAGAGTTACAGATGAGAAAACTCGGAACTCACGAGACGAAACAAACGCCAACAGCAGTTTCGGCGAAACTATACTGCCATTTGTGGGAAAAGTTATGAGCGAGTCGAAATGATAAATCAACGCCCCCGCGGGGAAATCTCTTTGTTTGATAGATCGTTATGCCACCCCTTGTTACGCTGGACTGCCCTGTGTAAGCGAGGATTGATGAACTAAGCACGGATACATTGTACATCACGCGCGGTATACGTGATGAAAATAATAAGTAGGAAAATGATCCTAATCGAGTCTCTCCGGAAATTCGGGCTTGAACGGGTTCTTCCCGTCTCCGTCTGTCTCGACTCGGCGTTGAAGCGAAACAGAGTTGCAAATATTTTCTCTCCGTAGTCACACAATCGTGGGAATTCATGATGGCATATCAACCAACCCCGAAACCGTCTGGGCACGTTGCATAGTTGATCTAAACAAAGCTCTCTGTGTCTCCGCACGCTGATATTATTTCGGCACGTCCTTCAGATTAGGACTGCATAAAACTCTACCCACAACGTGTTCCATTTTATTTTTACTTGTGTGCTTTGGTTGTTGGGAATATTTTTGAATCTGCGTCCATGTCGACAATCCTACGGGGATGACTACATCCCTGAACGCAGCCCTTGTAGTAGGGAATGACAGTTTCTCGGAAGTCGATGCCGGGCTTTCGAGAAACTAAGTAAGAAACTCCACTGCGGAAAATCTGGAGAACTTCAACGACCGAGCTACGCTTTATTCCTCCATATATTTCCGCCAATGTAGGTTTGGTAGAAACCTAATTTTGTTTTCCTCGTTTATATTTATGGTTTTCACAGCTTACCATGTGCGGGAAGCGCACGGCAGGATAACTTCAATGCTTTACGCTGGGCCAAGATGTATAGCACGGCCTGTGAACTTCAAACTTTTACCCCAGCCAAAATTTAGCGGTATCCAGCTGCAGGCTAGGGAACCTTCAGATGACCCACAAATTTAGCGGGATCGAAGCTTTTACCATCAGATGTCAGCAATTTTTTGGCGACTTCAAAGTTCTAACGCTAGATGGTGTCTATTAAAAAAAAAACCAATTCACTGGGTCCAGCGCGGTCTGTGAGTTTCCGAGACTTTGCCCCACCGTTTAGCAGGTCCACTTCAAACATTTACGCTGGACCAAGATTTAACACGGTCCGCCAGCTTCAAAGTTTAACCCTCACCTCACCCCCCAATTTTGCGGCTGATGCTAATTGGACAGTCACATGACTTCCAAAGTTTATAGCGAGTCGAAGCTTTTACCACCAGATGGCACCCAATTTGAATGAGGACCACTTCGCAGTCTGAACACTAGATGACGCCTATCCCCAAATTTCGCTGCGTCTTTGCAAAGTTTTTTTTTTTGCGAGCTGGTCCCAAATTTTAACGGGGTCGCTTTAAAACTTTACGCAGGATCAACATCAATCACGGCCCGCGAGGTTCAAAATTCTACAGTCACCTCAAGCCCAATGTAGCGGGACCCAGCTGCTGCTGCTATTTGGGACCGTCACATGACGCCGAAATCCATCGGGTCGAACAAACCCCAAATGCTAAGGGGTCGCCTCGAGGCTACGAGTTCGCGAACACCGCTTGAATCGCGCGCGCGCGCGAAATCACGTGATAGGAAGACGAGCAACGTTAACGCCCAGCGACGTCACACGACCTCCGTCACATGACCTGCGGCAATGACGCATCCCCGTTTTTTAACCGTATTACAAAAGCCAAGTGGCAGCAGAAACACGTGATGTGAATTGCCCACGCGGACAACTAAGACGAGTCCGAGCGGTCTCGGAAGCAATGTGCTCGTAGCTCAGTGGGGTATGGTGTCGAGCATGTTCACGCCAGCAAAAGGATTCAGATGCGCGCCATCTACAAACAGATTCGGCAACTCACACGCATTGCGCGCACGCGAAAATACGGATGGGCACACCTTTGGAAGACGCGCAATTCAACTTTTCAGCACCAGATGGCGCAAGGTCAGACCCACGACGCAAGATGTCACTCATGTCCTAACAACAAAGACGCTTAGCAACAAAAGACACGCGCCATCTATGAACCGAGGTGTCAACTGCGCAGCGATTCAAATATCAGGTGACGTTGGTCACATGACCCACCGGGAAAACACGCGACAATGCATTTCGCGTCACTCGGCGACATATCTGTGTCGTCATCGTGACAGTGCATTTTCCCGCCTGACAGATGACTCAATAATCCTGAACTCTTCCGTCATCCTTGTAGCGCCCTCCGGTGAATGACTCAGCAATTCCGTTACAAAATCCAAGCGTTGCGAACGCTCTAACACGTGATCTGAATTGCGCGGAGCCCTTTTTAGCGATTAAAATGCATTTACCGCGCAGCGATTCAAATAATGTCACGTGACCGTCATGTGACCGCAGCGCAGCGCCCTCCCTCGGATGCAGCACGAACCCTGTGCGACATCACGTGAGCGCCTCTCTCGGATGCAGCTCGAACCCTGTGCGACATCAGATGAGCGCCCTCTGTCGGACGCAGCTCGAACCCTGTGCGACATCACGTGGTTGTTATCATGAATTGCACACACACACGAACAACTAACACAAGTTAAGCGGTCTTGGAAGCAATGTGCTCGTAGCTCAGGGGATAGAGCGTCGGGCTGCTGTACCCAAGGTGGAGAGGTCGAGTCCCCGTCGCCCGCAGAGCCTCTTTTAATCGAATAAAAGAGGCATTTACCGCCCAGCGATTCAAATCATGATCACGTGACCATGCATGTGACCGGAGCGCATGCGCCCTCCTTCGGATGCAGCACAAACCCTGTGCGACATCACGTGAGCGCCATCTGTCGGACGCAGCTCGAACCCATCACACGTAAGACGCCCTGAGCGCCCTGTGTGACATCACGTGGTTGTTATCAGGTGATGACCACAACACCTGGCTTGTGGTTTGAGGTTTGCGGTTTGAGGTCAGTGGCACGCTTCTGGCACGCGACCTGACACGTGACCTCACACCTATACCGAGCACGTGACGCGAGGGCTGGACCTCGCTGAGCTCCGATTGGTCACTGGATAATGCCCTGTGGGCGGGGCCATCGATGCCCACGGCCTGTCATTGGTCACTGGGATGGGAGAGAGGGAAGGGCCCCGCTGCGCTGTGATTGGTTGGATTGGGCTAGGCTCCGCCCTCCTGCGCTGTGATTGGTCGGATCGGGTTAGGCTCCGCCCTCCTGGGCGTTTGTTTACAAGTTGGCCGAGTTGGTACACTTATTCTACCACTCAGTACAATGCAGAAAAGTGTCGATCTGATGTGCGTGCTAACGGTGTCGCTCGATGTACGGAAAATATATGTAGTAGGACGCCGCTCTAAGGCAGACAGACATGCCAACGTTGCAACATCCGTGGAACTAAAATTAACTGGGTTTCCCGTAACACGAGCATAGGCAACCGCCGTTCAAGGCCAAATGCTACAACAACACAAAAAGACTGTATATGTGTTTTTACTGAGCAAAACAGGGTATCTGAGATTTCACATCACACCTCCGCCACAAGTCTCCCGTGAGCGCCACTGATGGACAAGGCGCCACAGCCTTGCCGCGGCGATGGAGTCGTGCGCTCGTCTGGGCCGCCATATCTCATCCGTAGGCAAATAAACCATCGCAATGGCGCTGTGCATCTTCGAGAAAGCGGAGAGCTCGCTCTCGGAGCGAAAACAAGCACGTGGCAATCATTTCCTAGCAACAAAATTAGGTGCGCAAATAAACCCTGACGCAAAAGACGGCGCCCACTTTGTTTCCATATCGGCGAACGGGCGGCTCTGGAATAATATTCTTCTTTTTTTGTTTTTCCGAGGGCTAAAAAGGGGTACCCTTTAAAGATGTTTACGTTCCCATTCCAGCAACGACCTCTTTCTTCGCGAAAAAGGCTTACTCACGGGAGAAGCATCTCAATAGTTTCCCCCCTTTGCCGCTAGGCTCGTGACGGGCGTCGTACACCGGCGCCTTCTCGAGGGCGTCGTATCGTCATCGGGTGTCGTTATCGTTGTCGGGTGTCTACGTCTCTCGAAAGCCGAGGTCGCACTGCTAATTCTTCATGGAAACGACAGCCTGCAGACAGTAGAGAGTTTCAGGGAACTGTTTTTGCACATCCGGTATACGGTGCGACGAGCCCTCCACGGTACGAACTGAGCATGCGCAAGTCCTCTGCGGTAGCGCATGCGCAGCTCGTACCGGAGGGCCCATCCTACCGTATGGGATGTGCAAAAATAATTCCCTCAAACCTCTACTAGGGACTTTTAGGAAATCGTTACCGTGTTCCGCGTATACCGCACTACTGGAGCCTGTGGAGCGTGGTTCTGAAGCGCTCGTGATACCGTGACCGCGGTGCGCGCGCGCTTAAAAGTATGCTTCAAGGGCTCCGTGTAGTGCGATACGGGGAAAACGGTAACGGTTCGCTAAAAGTCCCTAATCTACAAAAAGGTGTATAGTGGCGGTTTGACATTAGACTCATTTTCGTCGATGAAATCAAGTTTAATCTTGCTAGAGACGTATATAGTGAGCGCTTTGGCCAATGGTGGAATGCCAATCGCAACGACGCTTTCCATCGCACACGTCATCCATAGATATCTCGACGACCTGTACGCGAATCTCCAGGCACGCCAGAGTAATCACAGACCTACGAGAAGTAGACGGCGCGTTGCACTAACGGAAAAAGGGACGCTGGAGCTGGCCACCTTACTCTCGCAGCTGGCAGAACTGGACCGAGCGAATGATCGCGCGTCATATTATGCAAATAGGACACACGCGTCACGCTGCAGACGCCACTGTAACCTCCAGCATTCGAGCGGCGTTCGTATCTCTCGGGGTTTTACGTATTAGCATCTGTAATCCAGCTAATGCATAAAACCTTAGTTGTCGCTGCTTTTTTTTCTTTTTTGCTTATTTATTTTGTTGTTGGATTACACTTAACATGGTTTCGAGGCACCGTTTCTTGCTACGACTCCGCCGTTATAAAATGTGTGTGTGTGTGTGTGTGTGCTTGTGTGTGTGTGTGTGTGTGTGTGTGTGTGTGTGTGTGTCAGGCACGTATCCAGGGGGGGCATGGGGCCCGGCCCCCCCCCCCGAAATCTTCCATTTTGCTGGGACCTCCTATCCCCCTCCCCTCATACAGCATTTTGTCATGGGCGGGCCCCCCCCCGAAACAAAATCATGGCTACGTGCCTGTGTGTGTGTGTGTGTGTGTGTGTGTGTGTGTGTGTGTGTGTGTGTGTGCGTGCGTGCGTGCGTGTGTGTGTGTGTGTGTGTGTGTGTGTGTGTGTGTGTGTGTCAGGAGGGATGCACTAATTATGCATGGATGCAGGGGAAAGGTAAATTTTTGAAAGAAAAACAAATACAGACATTGGCACATTTTTGTTGTTGTTGTTACATCGTAACTAACGCATTTTTGTCTAGAATTGTCTTAATTTTCTATACGGCTCGTGCGTTTCTTTACCCCGAAACGCGCCCACGTGCTTTTGCTTCCCTCCGACCTCAACCAATGACTGCGTGCGCTTGGCTGCCTCGTCGTCGCTCGTTCTAGGCGCGTTCCCTATGATGCTCTTGAAGTTCAAAGAGGAGGCAAAACACACACACACAAAAAGAAAGACGGAGGGAGACAGAGAGAGAGAGAGAGAGAGAGAGAGAAGACAGAAATGCATCAAGTGGTTCCGTATACCTACAAGCTACAGCGCACAAAACGCTGGAATTGTCTTTTTTTTTTTTCCTTAACTCGGGATAAAATGTAAGCTTTAACGCCTCAAAGAAACCCCGTAAATCAGATCCCCAACTGGAACATCTGCTGCCGGAAAAAGCACGGACCCACACATAAAAAGCTTCATTTTTTCAAAGCAACGAGCTCAGCTCCCCCCCCCCCCCCTCCCCCCGTGCACACGAGCACAGATAAACGCGCGCACCCAAACAACTCGAACGCATATGCTGCAAAAAGAAAGAGTGCAGAATCGGGTTACAAACACAAACACATACGAAAGTTGAAAGCAAGAAGTTCAAACACGGACACGCGCTAAAAGAGCTATATACACATAAATGTGCGCAGGAAATGATATCCCACCGAACGAGATGCAACTCTTTGCACATCGTGTTCTGGCCCTCTGGTTTCCCCAAGAGGTTCCCGGAAGACAAAAATCTCGTCCGTGTTGCTGCCAGCTTTTCTAGAATCCAATGGACCGCAGAGAGGCCACCACAGCCAACCCAAAGCCGCGTGAGCGTCACGTGACCTTGAGGGAGGGCGCACCTACTCAAGGGACGCGTTGTCACGTGACACGTTCTCGGCCCCGGATTGGCTGGAACGGCATCGTAGCGTACCGGTGCGGTCCATCGTAAAGCGAAGCCATGTCTAGCGCACACTATGAACTTCCATGTCTTCGGGGTTTCGTGCAGCGGGACTTGCGGTCGTAAATCTTGCAAATTATGTTCTTAGAAGCGTATAGAAGTCGAGCGAAGACTCATATATATTTATATATATGCTCGCGCGTATGTGCGTATGTTTATTTTTATTTTTTTTGTTTCTTTCACTCCCTTTTTTTCTCGGATCGTTCCGTGTTTGTAAATCTAGCCAGGCATTTGAGAAAAGTGTTGTGACACTCGATGAGTGCCAAGCGTGTTTATGTGTGTGTGTGTGCGTGTGTCTTTTTTTTTTGTTGTTGTTGACATGCGAGAAACGCGCGAAGTATACTTTGTCAAGCATGAAAGAGGGCGCGAAGTGCGCTCTTAACTCGAGTGACATCAGCGGAGGAAAGCAGAAACACAAAACAAAATGTATAAACACAAAGTAACAGTTCAAAAGAAATGTGGAGCGCGCTCTGGCGCATCCCACGAATCGTCGTAATGCTCGCCCAGCCCGGTAAACATCAGGTGGGGTCTCTCCTGTTTGTATACACTACGGTGGAGGCTTGCTGTCACGTGTTTTGTTGTGTTTTATTTTTGTTGTTTTTTACTACTTTTATTTTATTTTTTTACGTGTCTTTTTTAGGTGTCCCGTTTCCCCTTCCGAAGTGTGAAGTGGCCATCCTTCGAATCCCCTGGGATAACCTCTTCACCTCTCTTTCTCTCTCTCTCTCTCTCTCTCTCATAAGCTCCATACATCTGTACTCTAGGAAGATCTGGAAACCGACTTTCCCACAAAGCACTTGGGAGAACATATTGTGACCGTCTGTACGGATGGATCTCGTCTCGGCGAAAGTTGGGGGCAGATAGGGAGTTTCAGTAGATCGTTCCGAAACGTCCGGTACTCCCGATAACGATACCCGATAACGATACGATGCATGAGCTAAGGCTGCGGCGTAGTATCGGGTGTCGTTATCGAAATCATCGGAACGATCTGCTAAAAAAAAAAAAAAAAAAGCAGACGAACGGGGGTGGAGACGCTGGAGTTCCGACGTCCCAGACCCGTGGGTGCCGGAGGGAGCCCTTATCAGGGAGTTTTCGTAGATCGTTTTGTCGTCCCGCAACGCTCTCCGCAACCCGCCACGGTACCCGAAACTCTACAGTCAAGGCCATCGGCGCGCAGGCGCAGTAGCGGCTTCGACGTTGCGGGGGGCTTAGCGGAGGAAACGCGGTCTACGAAAACTCCCTATCGACTGGCTCTCCGCAAAGTGGGGTCATGGTCCTACCGCTAAAATCACAACGCTTCGCACTGTTTATTTTTTCTATTGTTATTTAATTTCTTATCGCCATACCACACCTCACCCACTGACGTCAACAGGCAATCGCCGTTGTACTTAATTTCTTATTGATAAAGAGATTCTCAACCAACTAATGACTTCTGGCGCCACCAGGTGGAAACGGAGCAGGCCAAATAAAGGAAACGCGGCAAACAGGGGACCAGTTTGTTCACCGTAGCTCGAAGACGTCTTCGTTGGTTAGAACTATGCGGAGCGCAAGTTCGTCTGCTTCTTTTGCATGAGTTTTCGTGACGTCAGAACGCCGAGCTCTCATTGGCTCTCACTGGAAGGATAGTGTGTAGACCTCAAGGCAGCTTGCTTTCAGGTCTACCCACTATCCTTCGATCAGAGCCAATCAGAGCTCGGTGTCGTTCTAACGTCACCAAAACCCATGCAAAAGAAGCAGACGAACTTGCGCTCCGCATTGTCACTGACACTTTAAGAAACGCAAGGCATGGCGAGCTTCAAGGACCTTGTCATGGCTCCGCAGCCCATGAGATCGAGTCATGCGCCGTAACAAGTCCGAAGAACGAATCACGAAGCAAGAAGTATAAGAACATGATGCGTTCCTTAAACTCAGTTT
>JAZHYW010011107.1:0-29470 GCA_037355805.1 Ixodes ricinus | reverse complement strand
ATACATACGCGTTTTTTTCCCGTGAGCATACAGGTGGTACAGTAAAAAACATCAGGTAACTATGTTGAGTTTCTGCATGGACGTAATATTTCTTGAAGCGTGAAACTGATGCACCATTAACGTCTACAAGTCGAACGTTTCAATTCACGATTAAAAAGTAACGCAAAGGTAACGTGCGTTACTTTTTTGGTAACACCATCGTTAACGCGTTTCTTCTATTTTGAGGTAACGTAGGTCCGTAACGCGGTTCTTTTATTCGCAAGTAACACACGTATTTCGTTACTTCATTTCGGTAACGCCTACAACACTGATCCGATGACAGGCTTACGAATAAAACAAGCTAGGGTCATCACCCTTTCGATGTCTCGAGACATGGCAGCACAGCGTCGTCCTGGAGCCTTCCATTCTGTTCGGGTCGCTTTCGAGGGGTCAAGAGGTTCCCTTCATTCGCGAAGCGTGTTGAATGCGAGAGACAGCTGACGCAGTGCATAAGGAATGGGAGAGGAGGCATCGACGGTGCCAAGAAGAGGCTTGAGACAGGACGGACAGTGTGCGGGAGGAAGAGGACCATCAGGGTCTTTCATCTAACACCTTCCAGCGACGTCGCCCCTTCCGCGCGAGACGGCAGCGGAGGAGATTCCCACGGAGGCGTTGGTGCGCAGGAGCCGGCCGGAGGATGCATCGGCGTTCATAAATCTTTCTTTCTGATTGAAAATGGTTCCTCGAGTCTCTTGTTCGCTAAAAGGGGAAGGCGAAGAAGGATGCGCCGGGGGACGACGATCTGTGTGATGATGCTCTGCGATTCTCGTTGTCGTATAGCCATGGAAGAGACGACGATGGCTCGTTGGCATCTTGAATACCGCAGGAACCGTGTAGCAGGACTACATTTTGTTTACGTGATGGAGTAGTAATATTCACCGGAGAAAAGCCCGCCGGAGTAAAGCTCACCGGAGGACAGCTCACCTCCAAACCTGTGGATGCGGAGAAGAGCTCACCGGTTTTATTTTTCTTTTCAAATGAAGGCTGTCGGATCATGGCAACGTACATCAAGTTATTATCATTAAAATTTGTCAGTTTTGTAAAACAAAATGTCCTTTTTTGTAATATTTGTGTAGGCTTATTGGGTATATATCTCCGATATGAACAATTGCGGGCGAGTGTTTTTTGTGGTTTACTTTCTAGGCAACAAAAGCCTAACTGAAAACTTTATGAACTTGAAAAACAGGAAAAAGTTAGAAAACTTAATAATGTCTGCCTCCAACCTAAAAGGCAAAACTGTAAATGCCGAAAATCTGAAAGTGCATGCGCAACAACGCGGTGCCTGAAATTATCTTTGAAGCTTTTGTTAACCTTTGAAAACAGGATAGAACGGTCAGTAGGATATTGAGACTTCGTTCTTCCACGGACATGCACGTTTTCTAGCCGTTCGTGCTGGTTTTTCCACACGTTGCCTTTGTGTGATAGTGCCCTTCTACGGCGAACCACCCATGACCTTCAGAGCTGCACACTGTCACCGTTGTTACTCGTGACCGATATAGGAGCTAGTCTTCTGTAAGGTAACGAATTAGGCGAGTGGTAAACGTTATGACATGATGAAAACAGCTCAAACGACGAAGACGGAGTGAAGACAACAAACATCACAGGACGAAGCTGTTCTCGCAACTAAAGTTTTATTAGTGAAAGAAAGAAAGAAAGAAAGAAAGAAAGAAAGAACAACAGCGTAGTCGACACTGATTACACCAACAAACACCTACTCATTTATCAGGCACCACGCATTCTTCGGAGCTGAAACGGTTTACACACCGATATCCATATTAGCTTGCAAAGAACAAACCTCTTTATCTGAGAGAGCTACCGACGGCGCACTGTCAAGCTGTCAATAAATTGTATTTTTTGCGGGTGTCCCATGTGTCTGATTTCATACATGCGGCGGGATTAATAGACAAAATGGGTGATTACTAATTTCAGAGGGACTAGTAAATATAAATATGCCCAATAAATTTCAAGAATATTAGAATAAAGAAGACAATGTTTTAATGAAGTAACGAATTGTATTTGTGTTAAATTGCCACGTGCAACGCACAATTTGCTAAGAACAAATAAAAAAATTCGGTGAGCTTTTCTTCGCCTCCGCTCAAGGGCCGGTGAGCTTTTCTCCGCATCTGCCGATTTTGTGGTGAGCTTTTCTGCGGTGAGGCTATTCTGCGGTGAGCTATTCCCCCGTGAGCTTTTCTCCGGTGAGCTTTTCTCCGCCACCCTAATATTCGATGTCGTCTGCAAGAGGAGCCGCATTTATTTAGAACCGATGGGAGGATCACACAGACAGACAGCAGCGAGCCCACTTGGTTGTGCACCAGGACACCAAGAGAGCAGAGTTTAAAAATAGATGATTCGCCTTGACTCCTTTGTTTAACAGACCCTTGCTCGTTTCGATATGAATGCATACTTCTACGGTAATCATTCAAAATATTCGAATTACTTGCAATCGTTTACTTTTTGGAGTAACTTTGAAGTCATTGCATTACCTCTATGAGGTAATACTCACAAGAGTAACCTGACTACTTTGGAAACTAATACATTTACTTGTAACAGTTGCTATTTCCTTCCCCTTTTTAATACCGCCCTTTGTTTCCACAACCTTGCTATACCGTGGAATCAACGAACCAAGCCTGCGAAAGTGGACGGATTACCAATAGTGGTGGATTTAGAAGATCAGTACTGTCGAGATCGGTTATAGCGAAGTTGGTTATAACGAAATAGCGGCTACAGCGAAACGATCACGATTTCCCATTCCCTTTTGCGCTTCGTTGTAACCGAAGTCGGTTATAACAAAATAGCGGATATAGCGAAGTGATTTCCGATTCCCGTTGACTTCGATATAACCGGTCTCGACAGCAGTTTGTAATCCGACGATTGTAATCCAAAGACGGACAGTGCTAAAGGCCCGATTTCAAAACCGGCACGAAATTACGCCGTTTTGAAAATCTGAGGTAACTGGAAAAATAACGGTAGCATACTTTTTCAAGTGGAGGCCAATTACTCTTCATCTCAGCCAATCAGGTAACCGAACTGAATACTTTCTAACCAAGAGTAATAATAATTTTAATCGATTACGTTTCTCGAGTAGTCTTTCCAACACTATGGATGAGCAGTGTTCCTGCTCGCGATTGTGCAATCACGTTTGAGAACTCCAAGTTGACAGTCGTACTGTACTGATCAAATCGCCGTACGTGATTTTCCGCTGTTTAAATGTTCAAATATTCACGCAAAAGAATTTAACTTGACTGCTTTATTTTGCGGTTGGTTCCAGCTGTATACAGATCGTGCGCTGCGACATATTTGGTATCTTATGTATTATGCGTAGTCAGAACAAGGTCTTTCTCGCTGCCTCCGATTCTAAGAGCGTTTGGTCAGAGACCAAAAATGGCATCCGACCTTCTCCCGAAACAACACTGTGCAATGTTAAACGAGCACACTTTTGTTTGTTTGTTAGTGTGCTTGTGTGCTTGCGTGCGTGTGTGTGTGTAGCGTATACAAAATGTTTGACAATGTGGAAATTAAATATTTTCTCCAATGACTAGCACAGCACCAAGAAATATTGATGCCACAGCAATCGTTACGACTAGGGAGCGTATTGAGAAAGGTGCATATAGTTTAGATAGTTATGTGTTTAATAAGGTTTAGTTAGGACAGACGAAACTCTCAGGTGTCAGTTAGAAACGTTATCTTTTCACAATCGAAGCACATGTTCAATTTTAGAAATATTAAACATGCCCTGTTTTGTTGCATCTTTAAAAAACAAAAAACACAAAACAAAACAAAGAAAATTATGAAATTCAAGAACTTTATTTTTCGTCACTAACAAAATAATTATTCATAAAAAATGAAGCCTGTTATTATCACAAACGGTATGTGTTCCATAAACGGGTGCCATGCTGGAAACCAATACGGAGACAATATTTTTGTTTTTTGAGCTCTGCGTAGTTTTATGATAATAGCAATATATTTTTTATTTGTTTGGTGCCCCAGTTTTGGTTTTGGTGTGGAGGCACATACACGTAAAACAGAAAAAAAAAAGAAATCGCAATACGTGAGACGATTACTGTTTTTTTACAGTGCAGAGTAAATAAGAAGCGAGGTCGTCAAAAGCGTCCAGAACTCCTAATTGTTTAATGGGATTGGTATGAGGATGACAGGTGACTGCTTTGCTCGCAAGGAAGGATAAAATAATAAAAAGACAAAATGTAAAAAAAAAGTAAGCGCGCAAGCGAGCGCCGGAAAGTTCGCTAAACCTGAGACAGAAAAGGGGAAGACAGACACATAAAAAGAAGGAACAACACACAACGACTCCGGACACTGCCATCAAAAGTAAGTTTAACGGGCCAGCGCCAATGCAAAAAGGATACGAGCTTGCCAGGATTCGAACCTGGAATCTTCTGATCCGTAGTCAGACGCGTTATCCGTTGCGCCACAAGCCCGGTCGAGCAAGTCCGTTTGCATCGTAGGATAGTTCGATGCAAAGACGACGCGGCTGCATGTTGTCGAACCTGCTGTGGGCTTCCATGTATAATTTGATAATAAAAAATAAAACAGAACAATAAAGAAACAACGGCATCATAAACCTTTACGGGAGTCGTAAAAATGTCAATATCAGGGTGAAAAAAAAGGTATCAAAGATGGAGGCGTGTGCGAGGGCGCATTGCACTCTGTCGTGGCGTCGATATATAGAGTATACGTGATGAGAATACTGCACGCGGGCAGCGTTCACAAAACTAGAGCAGGGAAACCGTAACACCAACCCACCTGGTTCGTTGCACTTTGCAGACCTACATAACGGAAGACAGAGGGAAGGGGGGGGGATGGATATTCTGATCAAGCGATCTTCAGCTCCGGAGATTTCTATATCATTGTACTTCCGGTTAAAGCCGGTCGGGTGTAGGCCAGCCAGCCAGGCCTCAGATACTGCCATAGACACTACCAGCCAGCACCAACCGCCACGCCCACTGTGGTGAAGGGTAACAATAACGCGCTCATTACCTCAGAGTTGAGAGATGGGCCAGCTACGTGGTTCTTTAAACAATGTGCGCCGTAAAGCAAAATAACGCCATCTCTAAAAAAAAAAGAAAGAAAAATAAGAAATCTTCTTAGAGCAACATGTGATAGGTGCCCATGCTCCTCGGCTCCATCAGAAACAAAAACAATACAAACAAATTAAAGACCTTTCTAAATCTCTGTAATGCGAAATTAGAACGCAGCTCTTAAGGAGGAAAAGGGGAGGGTATACTCTCCTCCTCCCCAGTACCCTCCCCTCCTCCTCTTCTACCCTCCTCCTCCTTCCCTCCTCCCCGTACCCTTCCCTCCTCCTGCTGCGTACCCTTCCTCCTCCATACCTTGTCCTTTTCCCACAGTTTCCCCGCTAAATTTAGCTGGAAAACTGACGCCACGTGACCTCAACACTAGTTCAGTTTCCCCACTAAATTTAGCGGGGAAAATGACGTCACATTACTTCGTGTCACGTCACCCATGAACAAATTCAGCTTCTCCGCTAGATTTCGCGGGAAAATTGACGTCACGTGACCTCATCACCAATTTAGCTTCCCGCTAACTTTAGCGGGGCGGTTACATCGACGGCGACGCCGCTCAACGCGGAAACGGGCGCCTAAGAGCTGCGCTCTAAAATTCTTGGGACGTTAAGAAGCAAATTATCGCGAGAAGTGTGTGATTTATACAACATTATGTTTTTGCGGGGGGGGGGGGGGGGAGGAGACAAATAAATAATAAGGTGGTGAACTGGGCCAGTTGGCTGACGTTGTACATGACGAGGGAAACAGCTCAGAAAACGTGGACTACGGAGAACTAACACGACATTGACCTGCGTGTTTGTTCTTCGTAGTCCGCGTTTTCTCCGCTGCATGTTTCTCTAGTTCACCTATCCGATAAGGAATTTGTATTTCTACGTTAGCAACGTGATAAAATTCATAAATTGTCATACTTTTTTTCCCCCGTAAATATTGAGTTGAAAGTAGCGCTTCGTGTTTTGTCACTATCCTTTTGTCCCTTTTTTACAGCGCACATTGTTTAAAAAAATAATTATCTTAACGTGCGCAAAAAAAGAAAAGAGACGCAAAAGCACGTAAGATAGTGTTTCGTATGCTGGTAGGCCGTTCATTTTCCGTTCACAGTTTCTTGTTGCAGTGTCGCAATGGCCGAGTGCTCAGCGTTTTCGGTGGGGAAGGCATAAAGGCATTTCTCAAATGAAAGCAGTCAATAAGAAAGTATGTACGTGTTCGCATTCTTTTATAAAAAACGTAATGCTATTTCCTTTTCTTACGGTAGTGACATTTGAACATCATGTTTCTAATGTAATCGTTTATTTATTTCTGTTCAGATGCATTGCGCAAGCTCACAGAGTTCGTCAGTGCTAGACAATTCTCAATATGTTTTTTTTCCCCTTACGTTTTAATTTGGCATGTTTTTGCGCACGTGATAACGGCTCCTCTTTTGATACAGACATAAAATCTATGAGCGAGTGAAAGAGGACTAAAGATTTCTTGCATTGACATCACATCAGCTGTGCACTTGTGGTGGCCTTGATACTAACCGCCTACCTTCGGGATGGGTTGGAGCTGAGCTATTTGGATCACGCTTAGCTGAACGGATATTGGTACCGAGAGAGAAAGGCAGCGTTTCCTTTTGTTTCTCTCTATACACTGTTCAGCCAAAACATTACGACCAGCCGCAGAAAGTGTGAATGAGCGCGCCTGTAGCTGATGCCCCGTTCGCGTTATTTACCACATGCTGATGCGGATGGTATTTAACGGCTTCCGGGGATGTAGAGGGATTAATCGGTCGGGGACTACGTTTGCATGTAATGGGATATGCTGCTGATTTAAGCGTCTTTGACCGAGAGGAAATTGTGATGGCCCGACGGCTCAGAAGAAGTATCTCGGAAACTGTAAAGTTCGTCGGATGTTCTCGAGTTGCCGTCGTTAGTGTCCGTCAAAAGTAGAAGAACGACGGTGAAACTGTGAGTAGACACCGAGGTATGAACGTCCATGCCCCATCACAAAATGTAAACGTCGGAGACATTCCCGCATGGTGAAGCGGAACAGTAAGCTACCTGCGGCTCGGCTGACAGCTACATACAATGCAGGTCAAGGTACAAGTGTTGATGAGCACACAGCTCATCGGACTTTGTTCGATATATACATCCACCTGGTTCTGTCCGCACCTTTGGGAGCATACTTGATGCGTCGCCAAATTTGTTCTTGGCCAAAACAAGTACGAATGACCACCAGCACAAAGTGATGACGTCACGTTGAAGCCGTGTATAGCTCCTGTCATAATGAAGTGCAAGCAACTCCTGGCACTTGACGTCAATTGCTGCGCATCCAGTCACCTTTTGGGGCAGGTCCTCTTCGCCCGCATGTTACATTCCTTGCGCAAAAAATAAAAAGTGTGTACAAAAATGAACGTGCACAAAGGGGCTAACCGAATGACCGCACGCCCCCACAGAGGCAATGAAGCATAAAAGATGGTGGTTATTGGCAGCAAGAAACCAACCAAGTGAGAGACCACCCACAATCGACAGCAGTGCAAGCTGTTGATTGTCGATTGCCATTCGCTGTAACATCAGGTGGAAGTGACGCAGACAATCGTTTACGTCACGTCCGTCTGATATTCCAAGCCATTTTGACGACGCACGTTGCTTCCACTGCGCCCGCCCACAACACACAGTAGACGTGATCACTCGGCACCAGGTATGAAGTACGTATGCCCAAGAACACTTATAAGAAAATCAGCAACGAGCCGTGTAAAGCTATAAGTAATAACATAAATTCGCAAGGCAAGCTTCAAAACACAATCGGCTTCACCGAAAAAAAAAAAACACCCAGAGAACCGAAGTAAAGTAAATGTGGCTTTCGACATATCTACCTCGTTGATATGGACCAGGCAGTCCCTAATGGACCTGGCAGTCCCTAATAAAAGGTGTAATCCTCCGCACTGCCGAACGTCATCGACTACCAAATAACAAGTTGGTGTGTTCGTTAATTACTAACTTTATTCGATTAAAACCTCGCTACTGCGACACATTCTTAAACACAGACCGATAAGCAATTGCATAGATAACATAAAATCGATCAATTTATTTAATCGTTTAGCCGGTCTAAAGCAGCGTTCACACTGCGAACACACCATAGAAGAGAATATGCAGACATGTTTGAAGTATACATATATGCATGAAGCACACATGCATCCACCGCGCTTAGGCATGTCCGCAAATAATTTTGTCACCAAGTCTGCAACGAACAGCGTGCCTTTTGTATGATGTATAAGTGGTGGTGGTTCTCCCTGACCGCCTTGGCCGTCGCCCAGGACTTTCCCTCCGACAAGACGCATGCTGCCTACAAGACCGAGGAAGACCCCCGTAAAGATCGCGTTAAAAACAGGTTACCAACCAGGTTAATATAAACCCAAGTATAGTAGTCAGGAAAGGAGTAGACGCACTCCAAACCCACCTATAAAAACACTTTCTCCTCTCAGCAGGTAGCGTGTGTGCGAGTTCAAGGTCGTTCAAGGTCATCGGCAGCTCTCGTGCCGGCGGTACCTCCTCATTGCCTATGCAGACGGGGACGGAACTTCGAGGTTCGACACACGGCTGAGAGAGGAACGACGACGTGCCGAACACATCGACGCCGGCAGCACAAATTATGCCGGGTGACATACGATGCGCCGCTATTACGTTCGGAGCTGAAGACCCGCACTTAATCAATGTCGACGGCCGGGCGCTTGTAGCGCTCATGCTGCCCCTGCTTGTTTAGACCTGTTTCCCGTCCGATGTCGGCTGGAGGGGTTTCTCGATGCTCGCTCCTTCGCAATAAGGCCGGTTCATAGAGCCGCCATTTTCTTACGGCACGCATACGAAAGCTTACGTCAGCTTGCGCCACAAGTCTCCGGGACCTCTGTGCTTCGTAGGAAGCCTGGGTGTACCAGTACAAGGGGAGGTCGTGCACACGACATTCGAAACACGAATATTTCGGTGATTTACATGTAGCATAAGAAAACGGGCGTGTGTGTGAACTAAATTCCCTGAATCCTGGGAAAGTAGCGCAATTGCCTTCCCTGCCTGCTAGCAGCACACAAACGCACACTACCATACGGATGGCCGAACACCCCACAAAACGATTGGCTGATCGGTTTCTGTTGCCATGGCAATCGCCATTTCCGTACTTTCAAATCTTGGAAGCTTCGAAAGGGTCATTCTGAACCAGCCGCACTAAGGTCACCATGGAGTGCCATTGGACTGAAAACGTTCCTCGCCAATGTAAGTGTCTTTGGCACTGTGTATGACCGTGTATGCAACCGCCTTATGAATCATGCTTATTTGTAGAGATCTCTTCCAATGATACTGTTCTTCTTACGTATTTCAAGGCTGGGAAATTACTTTTTCAATGCCGTCAAGCACCGATGCCACAAGTGGTGGCAGTGCGAAGATGTGCGCTTGTTTTGCAGGTGTGTGAACAACAAATTCTTGGTATGCGAAAAATGTCTTTATAAAGCAACCTGTCACCGCGAGTTTGAATAGGCTCACCAAGAATGGAGTGATCAAGGAGAAACTGATCATTTCATGAACCAAAATGGCGACCATATGGGAAGCTTGGCGCAACTTACCCAGGATCCAGCGACTTCAGTGCGAACCTGCCTTGAGTTGCGAATGCAGGAGTAATATATAGTTAAAGCAAACTTAAACAACAGCTTCCGATCGGATTTTGCGCAGAAGAAAGTGATTGAGAGGTTATACTTTTTTTTGGCAGGCTCTACTTCATCTATTACGAAATCGTACTATAGGTTGTAATACAATATATAAAGTCCACTCGATCTATGTTCACGTGTATGTGGTGTGCATTTTCAAAGGAAGATAAACGATATCGATAAAACAGGACGTTGCAACCAAGGCAAGCGACTTCTAGCAACTAACAGATCGAAAGACAGTGGCACAGGCCGTGAAACGTGGAATGCGTAGAAGCTGCGCACTTTAATGGGGAATTATTTCGGCGAATTCGGAGCGGTTTTGGAGCGAAGGCGCAGAGCATGCAGCGCTTTTGGTTTGCTCCAAAATCACTAAGGAATAAAGCGATCTCACTAACAGTTCCCGGCATGTGTGACAACGCCATATAACTATAGTTCACAGAAGGCAGGCGGCAGTGAAGGCGGGAGAGCATGTCTTAAGCTCTGATCCCGGACACCCACAGCGAAGGGTTGTCGCGCGTGCAGAAGGACCACTATTCCCGTGATGCAGGTCGCAGCGGCGGTGTAGCGAAACTGGCTGGCGAGATTGGTCTATTCCACGTAAGAAGCGAAGCTCTGCGCACGCGGAGCTCACACGACCAAACGGGCTTGTTGATAAACGAGCCGGTCGGTCGACTTCAGAAAGCGCCCCTACACGCTAGCTGAAGCTCGCGAAAACACGTCGTCAAAATGCGGAAGCCGTAATTGGTAATTACGCAAACATCGCGCGCGCATAATTTGTTTTACCTTGTCTACGCTTCCCTCTTGCCAATCCATTACTCTATTATAATGAGGCGTCGGAAGGCACGCAATACTATGTTACGCATATACGACTATAGGCGAAACACGAGACGCGTGTATTCCCGTTTTTAATTATTGGGACCTTTTCGTGCTGACAGCAGAAAAGAGAAGAATATACCGAACGCGTCACTCGAGGAAATAAATTGTCGGGGACAACAAGGCTCTCAGTGCTGGATTTTACACGTCATCCACAGAAGGCCGACAGCAGGGTGCCCTGATTAGATATGAGTGCTGCGTCATCATTCGGCTGGGATACGTGTTTTCACCAAACGAACACGATTACGTCAGCCGAACGCTGACGCGGTACTCCTGTCCAATCAGTGCCCGGTGCTGGCCTCCAGTTTATGACGTCACAATTTTGGCACCACGGCCTTGTTATGAAGGAGCCGTCGATACACCGGTGACAAAAACAAAGAGCAAGAAGTGTTGATGTTTCTTCGAGCTACTCGTTTCAGAAGTGACTACGGCGGCTCGCTGTGCTTGACCTTGACTCTGTTCCAACAATCTTTTACAGTCCCCCTAACTCGCGCCGATGTGTCGTTCTTCCGCCTTACACGACTCGCCTTCCTGTCTTTTAAAAATAGTTATCGATCGCGTTCTCCGCAACTGCGTCGTTAAACTCGACACAGCCAGCCATGGAGTGACGACGGACGGCGCTTGAAAGAGCCGAGGTTTATAAAACAAAGAAGCATTCAACGGCTATCCCCGAAATAAGCAGACCACCACGAACTGAAAAAAAAGCGCCTCCTAAAATATTGGGATGACGTACTTTCTGTTTGCATGCCCGCGTTTTTGATTCGCTTCCGGTTTGGGGTTGTTCCACCAAGCCGCCTCCAGAGGTATTTCAGTTTTGAAAGCTGTGTTTGGGATACTGAACAGAAAAAAGTGTGCTGGTGATTTTGTGGACATCTGTGCTTCGCTAAAGAATAGTGTAACTAAACTGTGTAAAATATCCTGCAATTCCAGAAAGATTTTTTTTTCAGAGAATGGTGTTGTAATACGCATATGATCAGGTGAGCATTTTCTAAGCAAGTGAATGAACACATACGCCTTGGAAATTACGTGCAAAGTTCCATAACTTCGCAGAATTCTCGCTATTGGTTGAACGCTGATGTAAATTTGAATTAGCATTTTTATTGTTTCAAATTCAAATGCATATCATTTATTTATGCTCATTTCGAAAAAAAGGAAGGAGCGAGAAAAGCAGCTCAGTCGTTGCCTCTGCCACCGCAACAGGCGTCCATGACGTCAGTTCTCCCTCTCTCTCTCTCTTTCTCAAAATCTCAGCAGAAATTTCGGTCGGTGTCAGTTACAATTTTGGTATTTTACACAATGCTCAGGTCGCTGTACTATCTAACAAAATCGGGAAAACCTTTGCCAACTCAGAGAACCTTTACCCTAGGAAGGAAAAAAAAATGTAGATATTGTTGTCTTTATAATTTCTTTAGGCCTCTTTTAAAAAGAACTAACAACTGCCTTCTAATGCCATATACACAAAAAAGAGTTAATTAAAAGGAAGCAGCGAAGTGGCCCCACATGCGGGGAAACTGCGTAGCGCGTCGGTAAGCATAACTGGCAGTGATTGAAAGCCTCGGTTTTAGATTACTCGTTCGCTCCTTCGCCACATGGCAGAAGAGCGGCGTGGCGCCTTCCCTGACTGCTGGATGTCGTAAACAGCTGCCGCGGGGACTTCCCGACCCACTGACTCTCTTTCTCCTAACTCTTTCAAGGTTAGCTGTTAACAAAAAAAGAAAGCAAAAAAGAAAAAGAAAAAAATATATATATAGCATACGAAGTTGGCGAGAAGCTAATCCTGTCAGAAATAAACGAACCGTAAATTGAGTGACACCTTCTCGTGAAGTAAATAATACAAACAAATGACACAAAAGAAAAAAAGAAAAAAAAGGAGCGGTTTAGAAACAAAAGGTTAAATTTGTGCGTGTTGGCACGGATCGTCAGGGGAGAGGGTGCAGGGGAAGACAGTAGAGAGACAAGTGAAGAATCGTTTTAGCATCAAAGTGACCAGAACGTCCTCGGAAAGGAACATTTATGCATTTGTTCATTTCTTTACTTCAAGTCAAAGAAACGGCGGAAAATCAGCAGAATCTTGCTCACGGTCATCAGTGCAAAGGAGAAGTGGAGAACAGCTGCATCTCCATTATAGTAAGGGTTTGGAGTGTTTGAAAAGTTTAAAACGCCGTGACCGTGCCAGTTAAAGGGTGAGTTAATAGAGATTTTTAGGGAACCGTGTTTGCACATCCGATACGGTACAATGTAAAAAAAGAAAAAGGGGAACGGTTTTTAAAACTTTTTAATTGCTTTGAACTACAGTATACATCCATGGGCCTAATCAGTTGCGAATTTCAAGACTGAACTGCGTCTAATGCCGCTCTTATTTGTATGTTTCTGCCCAACGCGGAATCCTCACTTTGACAAAAAGGTGCTTTAAATTGCTTAATCAATAATTATCGGACTGTACAGGGTATTCCACGTAACTTGAGCCAAGGTTTAAAATATTTTGGTGCATTTTAGGAAGACGAAACCAAACGAATAAGGTTGTTCATTGTTTGGAGCAAGTCAGGCTATTTTTATATTTTTCCAAATTAACAAATAATTAAGATTAATTATTTAACTTTTAAAATATTCAATACAGAGAAAAAAACTCCAATGACAAAGTTGTAGAGCGTCCTCAGAAACATTCAATTCAGTGTTTTTTTATGAAGAAACCTTTACACCTTTTTTTTATGAGTTAAAAAAAATTGCGAATTATGCAAAAAAAAGTGTGACTTTGAGCATGTGCATTTTGTATTGCAGCGCTCTCAGCCGTGGCCTCAATAAATTAGACCTGCATGCTAAATAGAGCACTGTTGACTGGGCACTGTTCACAAATTCGCGATTTTTGTGTGTTGTGTGTTTTTTTATCATTCGGGCACTTTTTTTGAAGCTTGGAAAAACGTACCGAGTTAGAGGTTTCTTGATAAAAACCACTGAATTGGATGTTTCTGAGGACGCTCTATACCTTCGTCATTGGAACTTTTGCTCTAAATTGTATATATAAAAGTTCATTTATTAATCTTGATGAATTAGTTAATTGTGAAAAATACCAAAAATAGCCTGACTTGCTCCAAACAATGAACAAACTTATTCGTTTGGTTTCGTCTTCCTAAAATGCACCAAGATATTTTTAAACCTTGGTTCAAGTTACGCACAAAACTGAATGAGGATGGTGTGTGTTGTCATCGTGGAGCCTCTCTTCGGAGCCAGAAAGTGTGGACAAACGCGAACTTGTCCGTAAACACCACTGTTGGTTTATAGACGCATTACACACTCTCTAGATTACAGCCACCATTGCCGCCATTCCCTTGTCTTACCGAGATGCCGAGCCACTGAAGCGGGCTTTGACGAGCCTCCACAAAGGCGCTATGCTGGGGAGAAGAACACAGTAGATCTAAAATGGCAATAATATGTCCCGCTATGATGATGATGGAGTGAAGCGAACAGAATAAGAAGAAACAAAAACAGAACGGTTATGGCGGCGCCCATGCACAGTTGCGGCAAAACGTCCATACGTTTTCATTGGTGAAAGCAATAAAGAAGGATCCCAGGAAATTTCAGACGCCATTTTATTTCCTGACCTATTTTGCAGGCAAGCCCAACCGGCGTATCTCCGAGTATAGCTTCCAGGCTATTACAGGCTGAGCCTGCGGAACTGAGTTTGAACAAGAACAAGCTTCCGGACAAACCATCTGAAACGATAACCTGCAGAGCAGTTGTGTTCAAAAACTTTTGCCACAGCTTTTTTTTTCTTTTGTGGTCTTTTATCGAAAGAACAATGCTAATACCTGTTCTCACCAAACCAGATAGCGCTTATGTGTTAAAATGCCTTTTCGCACTCCGGTATTCGCTGCACGATTTTCGTATAGCGCAATTAATTGTCTCATCGTCTGCTCTGCTCCGCTCGAAACCGCATTAACGCCGAAAGCAGCACTCGTACAATTTATTGCTTGTTCTCTCTATTCTTCGATCTGAGGCATGGCGACATAAGCTATAAATACACGGACACGCATTAAGAAAACGTAGCACCCCAAGAACGTAAAAAAAAAAGTTAAAAATAGCTGTAAAAGGTGTCCCACGCTCACCGGTTCTTTTTATAGCCTCGATTTTCCAGGTATGTTGCGCACCTTTGCCAAATTACGCGAGTTGGAAGTCGCGCAAGGTGACAGGAATAGACAAGGCGAGCGACAAAACAAAATATAATAAAAATAATAAAAGAATGCGGCAACACAGACTAAAAGCATGTGTATGACGCGCAACCGCGAGCGAGATCACAAAAAAAGAAAAATAGATATGTTAGATATCTATTTTTTATTTAGATATGTTTAGATTTTTATTTAGTTTTTTATTTAGATATGGTAAGATATGTGAGAAGCAACAACAGCAACAACAACAAACGTTAAACAATCTCAAGAAATGAGATGCTAATTTATGTCTGTACTTGGACACCTTTGAGCCGCGGTCATATTGTTAATACATCGTACAAAAGGGAGTCTGCAGACACTGTCTATGTGGCGTGTTTGTTCCTTGTCTGGCGGTCAGATTGTCCAAACAAACACTGTCTGCAGAACATGTTATAAGCACACATACATATCTGTGAAGCCTTCGACCATGCTTGGGCTCTGCAACGAACACCGCGTATCTGCTGTATATGACGTGCGAGCAGCGCGATTATACGGCTTTAGCTTTCAGAAAATAGACATTTTTGCTAAATTCCCCGGCATCGAAAATAACGCTGGGAACGTAAGTACACGTGCTGCACCCGTTCGCTTTATCTGCATTGGCATAGCCTCTTATACACTGACAAAGCCTGGCAGATCGCCACGAGAAGCGGCCGCCGAAATGAAAAAGGTGGAGCGGCAGACAACGGACGAGAGGAGAGCCACGTGACTGGCGCCCCGCTGCGGCGAGACGCCGAAACACATTTCTCCCGAGCGAACAAGTGTGTTTCGGGTCATCGCCGCTGCAAAAGCTGTGCGCTGACGTCCAGGTTCCCCGAGAAATGGCTCTGTGATGCTCTGCGTTACCAGATCCTCGTGCTCCATATCTGCGACCGGGCACTCTAGGGCTCCGTCGTCGAATTGCCATGGGCTTTGTGAGTGTAGAGGAGGCTAGGGCATTGGAGATGCAAAGTAAACAACCAAAGAGAGACATCGATGAACGCGCGTGCAAAGTGCCATTTGCTTTGAAGATTTACTTTATAGAATTAACAGTTATAGTGCTGCAGAAGGCGCACGCTCCTTGATCTTGGGTAATTTATCAAAAATAAGTGAAGACGTATTCTGTTTCCTTTCATTCTCAGTCACGTGGGTTCCGTATCTGGTATGCGGGACAAAAAAAATAGTACATTTCAGCCTGGAATGTGCGACATAATATAGGTGAGGTAAAACAAAAAGGTGTGACAATCAAGCATTTTTCGTAAACACATTCCCGCGGCGTGGGGGGATCAAAACGATGTTTTACCGCACACCAGAAGTGACGACATTCAGGGTGGCTGCGCCCTTGTCGAAAAGGCGTATACCGCGGTGTGAGAATCGCGCTCCCTAGCTAGGTCCTGGATGGTCGTCTTTTTTTACAAAACGTGCTTGCTGACCCCTTTTTGACGTGGAACTATATATCAGGCACGACGGCTCGTATATCGCCGTGAACGTTGCGAATTTTAATGGTTCGAGCTTTCCTGTATACGTAGTTTCCCCTTACGATGAACTGCAGAGGAGCGCTTCAAGCGCCAATCTAGCGGTGTGAACTTATCACGTGACTACGAGCATCGAGCATCACTTCTAGTCTGCTTAGATTGGGGACTATATTTGCCACTGGTCGATTGGGATACGTGGATTATTATGGGCCGCGTTTGCAGTATAGAAGCCGAGAGGCAGAAGCGTCGATCGTTCGCGAGCTTCTCAGACCCTCCACCTGTTATCCTTCTTGCCACTGGACGACGTACGCATGCGCACAAACACCGAATTTGCGCAGAAGGCGCCCGGCATAAAATGTCAAACGCTCCCCGTGGTTTCAGTCGCTTCCTCTCTTAAATTTAAGCTCTCTGGGTCACTGCGCCTCTCTTTAAGGTCTCGTGACACTCGCGCAGCAATGGATTGGCTTGGCTGGCGCGTTGCGCCCCCCGCGGTCCATCCTAAGGTTAAATTGCATTTTTGTGGAGTTTGTGAAGCTGTTTGGCTCGCGTTACCGGGCTCACACCACATCGCGCGAGGATTTCTCGGAACTAGCGGGAAGATTGTTCTTTTCTGATATGTGATTGCTGAGGAGCCTTTCGCTGAGTCGCTGCCAGACTTTTCAAGCCGCCCCCCCCCCTCCTTCCCTCTTGCCCGTTTTTTCTTCTTCTTGGGATGGAATGAAGCCAGCTAATCCCTCAGGTCCAGAATAAACCAGGCGAAGAAGGAAGACCCGAGCCAGGAAATAAAATTTATAGCTCGGTTATATAAAAAAAGAAGTTGAAAGAAAAATGCACTCGATCGAGCAGACGCCTTAAAATTGTGCGCACCAGGTTTACGTAACTGTGCACAATGCTTCCCGGGCAAGTTGGACGGTTTGCATTGTTTGGAACACCGAAGGTGGCACGAGGTGTCGGAGCTGAAGAGAGAAAAGCCTTCATTGTACGACGTCAGTGTCACGAAATCATATTTGTGACGTCATGCAGAGGCGCAGACTGCGTGGCGGGCAGACTTGTATGGTATTCATTTCAAGTAATAAAATTACTTATAATCAATTACTTTTTGAAATAATTTTGTATATTTTGATACGTTTATTAGGAATACATCGCGAGATTTCCTTTGGAATTACTATACTCTGTTTCACCTTGTGTTGTACCGCAGGGAAGGCTACAAGCGCGAGCTCCTTGCTCTATGGCACATCTCGGCTGCACAAGCTCTCGTGCACCAAGGGCAGGTGCCAACGCTATGAGCTCGCGCTTCAAGCCTTCGCTGCGGTACAACATAAGGTGAAACGAAGTATAAAGTACTTCCTTTGAAAGAGGGCTTCTCGGTGGGGTGGTGTGCCTTGAAACTATGACGCGTAGCAGCCAATGGGAATATATCGCCGGTTTCGCTCAGCCGGAATTTATGTGCCGTTTTTCGCAGTTACAGACAACGCCGGCTGCGCTCGATGAGACAGTTAATGCTCTCCCATTAAAATTGGTGGATTAAGAAGGTAAGTACTCTATATAGTTTGGTGATTCTAATCCAGTAATGGTCAGTACGAACGACCCATTTCTAAACAGACAGAAAACTCTGTCGTTTCGAAAATGTGAAGGAATTGGAAAAGTAACAGCTACTCTTTCAAGTAACTGCCAATTACCTTTCTTCTAAAGTAATTAAGTAATCTATTTGAATACTTGTTAACCAAGAGTAATTGTAATCGGAATTGATTACTTTATTCGAGTAACGTGGACAAGACAGGTGGCGGAACGTGTGCAGAAGCTTATCTTTTAACGAAACGGTTTTCTATGCATGTGCAGTGGAGCAGCTCCTGTAGCTTGTTCAAAAACATTCAGTTGGTGCTCACGCTTTTTTTTTTTTGACAGGACACAAACGGGGGAACGTTCGGGTGCGCCTCTGTTGCGGAAATGTGCACCGCAATCATGTCTCAAGACGCGGCGACATTTTTTTTCCTTTTCTAGAACGTTGTTTTAGGGAAAAAAGTTTCGAGGGCACCTAAGCACTTCTTATGAGTTGTGAAAGCGCAAGCATGAATGCCGTCCTTGCGCTCCTTTAGTTTGACTGCGGTGTACCGGCGTGGACGGCCAGGTTTCGCTACTGCCGAGGTTGCTGCCGCCGACGATGTAGATGCCGCAGGCGCCGCCATGTTCCACGGCGTCGAAAGGAGCAGAAACGCCTGACGCGGCAGCGGCGGCCGAGCGCGCGCCACCGTGTTCCTTTTACCGGCGGTGGGCCCGCAGCGCCATGGGGAGGGCTTCTCTGTGGGGTGGCGTTCCTTGAAACTATGACGCGCGGCAGCAAATGGGAATTTATCCATCAATTGGCTGCTACGTACTACAGGCTTCGCTCCATGGGACAGGGGAATTTAGGTGCCGTTTGGCGCGGCTTCAAGAGCTGAGAACGCCGGTTCGCTCCATGGGAAAGTTAATGCTTTCGCATTAAAAAAAGTGCCTACTCAGAAAGTGGAAACTCGAATTTTATTCAAAAGTGGGTCTGGATTCATCTTTCCGATGCTTAGCACTTCCTAAAAAAGTAAACACACACACACACAAACACACACACACAAACACACAGACAGACAGACAGACAGACAGACAGACAGACAGACAGACAGACAGACAGACAGACAGACAGACAGGCAGACAGACAGACAGTCAGACAGAGAGACAGACAGACAGGCAGACAGACAGACAGACAGAGTTTGACACTTTAGGAGAAAGCGCTGCATGTTTTTAAACACTTCCTCATCGAAAGTATTGCGACAAACTTTGCTCACTGTGCGCGACAGAGGCACTCATAACATCTATGCAGGAATGATGAGTGTGACCCTGGTGTATGCACTGAATTAAGCTAGCCATGCAGCCGAGTTGGTTCATGACTTAATAAATTGAAAGCAGCGCTCCAAAAGGCAAGGACAAAGAGAGAACCACCATTTAAGTTCTTGGTCCTCGTTGTCGTTGCTGGTCGCTGAGTGACAGGTCGACTCACTGCTTGTAGTGAGTCGACCCGTCACTCAGCGACGTTTTTGCCACCACGCTCCAGACCATCGGAGCGGAACCTGCCTCCCACACCACCGGGAGGACCAACAATTAACTTACGAGCGCTGAACAATTAACTAAATATAAATGTTCCGTTGATAGTTCAGCACTCGTCCTGTATCCCTGTCTTTTTGCGCGCTGCTTTTAATTTATTAGGTCTCTATATGTGATAGATTAAATGCATGCATCTGAACATGCGCCGTGCCAACTACAGCGCCACCGCAGATTGAATCCTCTTACGGTCTATTTAAAATAAACACTGCAAAATTACGTGCGCAAAAAAACACACAAAAAAACACAACACCATTAAGTTGGCAAGTGTATAACTGATGTAATACTGGCTTTCAAGAGACTGTATGCAATCGATAGACTTGCCATTTTTATGGTGTCTTTTATGCCACCTTTTTTAATTTTCAGGTCGACCGTAAGAGGGCGTAATTTTTGAATAATTCCATGGATGGATGAACCTTTTACTTTTTGTGCTGAGTTTACCTGTAACATTCTTTTGTTTTATATCCTCGCGACAATTGGTATGACGTAGGCGGCACTGTGAACTCAGTGTCTACATCTCCTTGCTTCTTTTTATATAAGGAGAGCTAGATGTATAAGAAATATCGTGATGGTTCGAGGTCTAACCGAGGGGTCGGAACACGGAAAACAGAAAGGCTGGAGAAAGGTTAACAGCCGTAATAACAGGAAACGTCATACTCTGCTCATAAGGACAAAAATGAATAAAACTTTGTTAAGAAAATAAGTACAAATGTGCTGCAGCGATTTCACTGAAAAACTCGGAGCCGCTGCAGTGCGGCCCTATGAAATATTTATCTTTGCCACCGTAAAAGGTCGCGCACCCCACGTACAACAAAAATGCTCCCCTTTCTTGAAACAACAACAACAACAACAAAAACAGTCGAATTATTATGAAACTTCAATCTGAGCGACTCTGGCGGAGTGCCCCTACGCTGCACCACCACAGCAGATGACGTCTGGCTCGACGGTTCCTTCTTGTCTACAGGGATAACGCACCAGACCGTATCTACCGTTGAAGTCGACTATTGGCTCACAGGTTTAGTCTTTCTACGAACTCGGTGTCGTACATATTTTTCTCAAACAATCATCGAACACCTTTCGTCTGGAGCGGAGGCATCGCGATCTTCTCAGTGCGCACTGACGGTTGCCGATAACAGGATACGAAAAGAAGCAAAGTTTTGCTGGAGGATTATACTCGAGGACATGCTCGCTCAGCGTAGGAAGTTCCGAGTAAGCACTGCAGCTGCAAAGATCTCCGTGCGCTCGGCTGTGCGGTGATTTCTGTGACATCAACAAAGTAACATGAGTGTTCGCTAGTGGACGCAACAGGTGGCGACAGTATCGACGCAAGCAGCCGCCCGGTTTATGATATGTCATGCATGTGCATCTATCCATACATCCACCTGTCCATGTGGTGTCTCAAAAGCAAAAGACTCTTTCCAAGAAAAGAAAAATGGAAACGACCACGGAAAGTGTGCTTCGACTGACTGCGGTAGCTGCTGCGTTGTAGCAAGACATATTGAAAGAGATTTACCTTCAGCCACCGTGCTGTACAATATTAGCAATGGGTATTCTGCTTTCAGTCAGGGGCTCCTGAAGTGTGTCTGATGTGGGGGCGACGTCTGAGGGCTCATGTCGCATCGTGTAGTTCACCTTTCTCTCTCTGGTTTAGAACCAGGGGGGGGGGGGCGGCGACTGCCCCCACTGGTTCCGGAGCCCCTGCTTTCAGTGGAGACGTGCAGTGGGAGACATGTGCGAGGAGATGTGTGCTTAGGTGGAACGAGTGTGTGAGATGTTGCATGTGTTAAAAAACATCCCACAGGCGGCTTTTTTCGTCTTTACGGCTGAAACGAGTTTTAAAGGGGCTAGGTCAAAGACATTGTACAGGTTGATTATTCTTGAAATGGAATTCTCATAAGTTACTGAGTGCATATACACCAAATTTCGCGATTTTAGAGCTATAGTATTTGTAATAATCAATTAACGAATGTTGATCATTTTCGTCTGGCAACCAGGCAACACTGCTCAAGTTATTCACACCATGGTGCCCATAAGACACGTGATCATCATATTTAGTTGTATGCTTTCTCATTCAAGGCGCCCCCATGCTCGCCCAAGCTCGTCTTGCCACGGTACGATCGCACACTCTCAAGCCTGGTTCACACACTTGCGTGAGTTCGACCGAGTGCGCCTGCAACGGCTTGCGACGTACGGATTGCTATGGCAACAGCTGCGTCAGCTCCAACAAAACCGGTTTTTACCCCGTTTCTGTGGCAGCCGACGCAGCTGTTGCCGTAGCAACTCGTACGTCGCAAGCCGTTGCAGTGGTCGGACTCGACACAAGTCGAGTCCGACCGAGTGACACTGCACCGCGAGTGACCTGCGGTGGAAGAAGCGAAAGTACGTACGCGAGCTGTTCTGTACAAGCGCGTGGAGTGACCGTGAACGGAACCTGGGCGGCGGCAGTGGGGAGGCGAGGGAGCGCGTCCGCCCAGCGCGACCACGTGGGTGTTTCGCCACGGCGGCTGCCGAAGGGGTGGGAGGGTGGGAGGAAGGGACAGCCTTGCCGGAGCAAGAACAGCGGCGGCCTACAGGGGGGAAGGGAGGAGTTAAGTATATGGAAATCATGCTTATTAATTAAGGTGTTTTCTTTTGTTAGAACTTTCCAGAGTTGCGTCGGCACTGGTTTGTTTATCTTTCTATGTTGGGGTCGGCATTTTTGAGGGAGCGTTTGCGGGGCAGAGCGGCCGAGATGTGGAGCGGGTCCCCCGCGGTCGTTAAGAAACGTCTCGGGTTTCGGGAGTTTGCTCGGATAGATCCCTGGGACGGCCCGTTCTTGGAGCTGCCTGTGGCTGTTAACCGAGTGTGCCTGCATATAGAGTGTTTCGCCGCTTAGTGTCAAATTGTCGCTTTTTGCCCGGAGTAATAATTTAGCTGTTGGCGCCAGCCAGTCTGGGAAAATTGCAGAGAACGACTCTACAAGGAATTTGGGTTTGGCGGTTGAAGCGCCAGGATGACAGCTCGCCGACCATTGGAGAACCGTGTACCACGTGTGAGTGGTGGAATTTGAAGAGATTGGTCGGTTCCTGAGGGGAAAGGAGGCCCCTACAGGCCTACAAAAGGAGTGCGGAGAGGATTTTGGGAGATTCGGACTTTGGATTTGATTGAGAGAAATTGGGGACGGGGGTCGAGACTTGAGACGATGCGGGATGGTCTCCCAAGTTGAGACTTGAAACTAGAGTGTAAATAAATGCACATAGTTCTATTCAAGCAGTGAGTCGACCCGTCACTCAGCGACGTTTGTGCCACCACGCTCCAGACCATCGGAGCGGAACCTGCCTCCCACACCACCGGGAGGAACAACAACACACTTTAACTGGAGGGGGAGAGAGAGAGAGAGCCTTGCTGTGTGTGAGGAGAGACGGGGAGAGGAAGAGCAGTGCCTTTGCTGTAGAGTGGGGTTTTGCGTTCGCATATGAGCCTTTTTTTTTGCCGGGAAAGGCCACAAACAGTTACCGCTGTGAAAAAAGTTTCTGAACGTCTCTACTTCTTCCTTACGTTGCCGAGGAGAAGTACCTCTGCGCGACATATTTTCGTTCTGATCCGGGGTCGTGTCGTGTTGATAAGGTGCCGAGGTTATAGCGGGCCCGACTCCCGTGGCCCACTTGCGCCGTTCGGTCTGTTTCTCGGAGGCGCAAGGAAGGGAGAAGGGTGGAGGGAGGAGGCAACTCCGAGTCGACGACCCAGATTCCTCTGTTTGCATACCACCTTTTGATTGGCGCCTCTGTTTGTGTGTGTGTGTGTGTGTGAACACGCCACTGGAAGATGTTCTCTAGCACTCTCTTTCGTGGCCTCCGCCATCCCCGCGCATTGTGTTTTTAAAGGACCCTCTCTCTCTTTCTCTCTCTCCCTTCTCTTTGAGATCACACCCTCTCCTTCTATCTTCCCGCTTCCCGCGCACTGTTCTCGTGGTTTTTCCGTGTTTGCTTTCGGCCGTCTTGAGTAACCCATTAATTACGCTGCTCGGCGTTGAAACGCTGCGGAACTCAAGGGCCCGTCTTATGCACACCAGGGTTTAAGTTTCAGTCTTTTTTTGTCTCCTTTTTGTTTTGATGGAAACTTATTTTTTTCTTTGTGCCAGAGGTTTGTTGTCTTCCGTTTGTTCCGGTTGTCTGGCTTTGTTTGATGAACTCCAAACGGTTTGCGCAAGCAGGAACCACTAGTTGGATTGACCGGTACGCATGGCCACATGGTCCGCCACGATGACGTCTTCCACCGAGGCAAGCGGGTCCCAATTGACACTCAAAGAAACCTGGAGAGTCTGCTCTCCAGAAAAGCATTGGAGAGAGGAGCCAATCGCTAAAATTTACGCAGGGGAGCACAGCGACCGTCGAGGCTGAAAATAGGTTTAGACCTAAGAAAACTGTCTCTGCTGTGGCACTATATGCATGCCGTTTTACCTCGGCCAGTGCGCACACTTCTCTCGTAGGTCATCGGATATTTTGTCTCGTCAGTGGCCGACCTCTCTCCGTAGAGTGCAGCGATCGGCTCTCTCAAGTGCTTTGCGGGACAATATACGTTCCAGATCTCTTAGGAGTATAGTCGCTGAAAGTTTAAGAAACCAGGGGCAGCTTAATATAAACTGAGTTTAAGGAACGCATCATGTTCATACTTCTTGCTTCGTGATTCGTTCTTCGGACTTGTTACGGCGCATGACTCGATCTCATGGGCTGCGGAGCCATGACAAGGTCCTTGAAGCTCGCCATGCCTTGCGTTTCTTAAAGTGTCAGTGACAATGCGGAGCGCAAGTTCGTCTGCTTCTTTTGCATGGGTTTTGGTGACGTTAGAACGACACCGAGCTCTGATTGGCTCTGATCGAAGGATAGTGGGTAGACCTGAAAGCAAGCTGCCTTGAGGTCTACACACTATCCTTCCAGTGAGAGCCAATGAGAGCTCGGCGTTCTGACGTCACAAAAACTCATGCAAAAGAAGCAGACGAACTTGCGCTCCGCATAGTTCTAACCAACGAAGACGTCTTCGAGCTACGGTGAAAAACTGGTCCCCTGTTTGCCGCGTTTCCTTTATTTGGCCTGCTCCGTTTCCACCTGGTGGCGCCAGAAGTCATTAGTTGGTTGAGAATCTCTTTATCAATAAGAAATTAAGTACAACGGCGATTGCCTGTTGACGTCAGTGGGTGAGGTGTGGTATGGCGATAAGAAATTAAATAACAATAGAAAAAAATAAACAGTGCGAAGCGTTGTGATTTTAGCGGTAGGACCATGACCCCACTTTGCGGAGAGCCAGTCGATAGGGAGTTTTCGTAGACCGCGTTTCCTCCGCTAAGCCCCCCGCAACGTCGAAGCCGCTACTGCGCCTGCGCGCCGATGGCCTTGACTGTAGAGTTTCGGGTACCGTGGCGGGTTGCGGAGAGCGTTGCGGGACGACAAAACGATCTACGAAAACTCCCTGATAAGGGCTCCCTCCGGCACCCACGGGTCTGGGACGTCGGAACTCCAGCGTCTCCACCCCCGTTCGTCTGCTTTTTTTTTTTTTTTTTAGCAGATCGTTCCGATGATTTTGATAACGACACCCGATACTACGCCGCAGCCTTAGCTCATGCATCGTATCGTTATCGGGTATCGTTATCGGGAGTACCGGACGTTTCGGAACGATCTACTGAAACTCCCTATCTGCCCCCAACTTTCGCCGAGACGAGATCCATCCGTACAGACGGTCACAATATGTTCTCCCAAGTGCTTTGTGGGAAAGTCGGTTTCCAGATCTTCCTAGAGTACAGATGTAGGAGCTATGAGTGAGAGAGAGAGAGAGAGAAAGAGAGGTGAAGAGGTTATCCCAGGGGATTCGAAGGATGGCCACTTCACACTTCGGAAGGGGAAACGGGACACCTAAAAAAGACACGTAAAAAAATAAAATAAAAGTAGTAAAAAATAAAAAAATAAAACACAACAAAACACGTGACAGCAAGCCTCCACCGTAGTGTATACAAACAGGAGAGACCCCACCTGATGTTTACCGGGCTGGGCGAGCATTACGACGATTCGTGGGATGCGCCAGAGCGCGCTCCACATTTCTTTTAAACTGTTACTTTGTGTTTATACATTTTGTTTTGTGTTTCTGCTTTCCTCCGCTGATGTCACTCGAGTTAAGAGCGCACTTCGCGCCCTCTTTCATGCTTGACAAAGTATACTTCGCGCGTTTCTCGCATGTCAACAACAACAAAAAAAGGACACACGCACACACACACACACAATAAACACGCTTGGCACTCATCGAGTGTCACAACACTTTTCTCAAATGCCTGGCTAGATTTACAAACACGGAACGATCCGAGAAAAAAAGGGAGTGAAAGAAACAAAAAAATAAATAAACATACGCACATACGCGCGAGCATATATATAAATATATATGATGTCTTCGCTCGACTTCTATACGCTTCTAAGAACATAATTTGCAAGATTTACGACCGCAAGTCCCGCTGCACGAAACCCCGAAGACATGGAAGTTCATAGTGTGCGCTAGACATGGCTTCGCTTTACGATGGATCGCACCGGTACGCTACGATGCCGTTCCAGCCAATCCGGGGCCGAGAACGTGTCACGTGACAACGCGTCCCTTGAGTAGGTGCGCCCTCCTTCAAGGTCACGTGACGCTCACGCGGCTTTGGGTTGGCTGTGGTGGCCTCTCTGCGGTCCATTGGATTCTAGAAAAGCTGGCAGCAACACGGACGAGATTTTTGTCTTCCGGGAACCTCTTGGGGAAACCGAGTGCCCGAACACGATGTGCAAAGAGTTGCATCTCGTTCGGTGGGATATAATTTCCTGCGCACATTTATGTGTATATAGCTCTTTTAGCGCGTGTCCGTGTTTGAACTTCTTGCTTTCAACTTTCGTATGTGTTTGTGTTTGTAACCCGATTCTGCACTCTTTCTTTTTGCAGCATATGCGTTCGAGTTGTTTGGGTGCGCGCGTTTATCTGTGCTCGTGTGCACGGGGGAGGGGGGGGGGGGGGAGCTGAGCTCGTTGCTTTGAAAAAATGAAGCTTTTTATGTGTGGGTCCGTGCTTTTTCCGGCAGCAGATGTTCCAGTTGGGGATCTGATTTACGGGGTTTCTTTGAGGCGTTAAAGCTTACATTTTATCCCGAGTTAAGGAAAAAAAAAAAAGACAATTCCAGCGTTTTGTGCGCTGTAGCTTGTAGGTATACGGAACCACTTGATGCATTTCTGTCTCTTTCTCTCTCTCTCTCTCTCTCTCTGTCTCCCTCCGTCTTTCTTTTTGTGTGTGTGTGTTTTGCCTCCTCTTTGAACTTCAAGAGCATCATAGGGAACGCGCCTAGAACGAGCGACGACGAGGCAGCCAAGCGCACGCAGTCATTGGTTGAGGTCGGAGGGAAGCAAAAGCACGTGGGCGCGTTTCGGGGTAAAGAAACGCACGAGCCGTATAGAAAATTAAGACAATTCTAGACAAAAATGCGTTAGTTACGATGTAACAACAACAACAAAATGTGCCAATGTCTGTATTTGTTTTTCTTTCAAAAATTTACCTTTCCCCTGCATCCATGCATAATTAGTGCATCCCTCCTGACACACACACACACACACACACACACACACACACGCACGCACGCACGCACACGCACACACACACACACACACACACACACACACACACACACAGGCACGTAGCCATGATTTTGTTTCGGGGGGGGCCCGCCCATGACAAAATGCTGTATGAGGGGAGGGGGATAGGAGGTCCCAGCAAAATGGAAGATTTCGGGGGGGGGGGGGCCCGGGCCCCATGCCCCCCCCTGGATACGTACCTGACACACACACAAACACACACACACACACACACACACAACACACACACACACACACACAAGCACACACACACACACATTTTATAACGGCGGAGTCGTAGCAAGAAACGGTGCCTCGAAACCATGTTAAGTGTAATCCAACAACAAAATAAATAAGCAAAAAAGAAAAAAAAAGCAGCGACAACTAAGGTTTTATGCATTAGCTGGATTACAGATGCTAATACGTAAAACCCCGAGAGATACGAACGCCGCTCGAATGCTGGAGGTTACAGTGGCGTCTGCAGCGTGACGCGTGTGTCCTATTTGCATAATATGACGCGCGATCATTCGCTCGGTCCAGTTCTGCCAGCTGCGAGAGTAAGGTGGCCAGCTCCAGCGTCCCTTTTTCCGTTAGTGCAACGCGCCGTCTACTTCTCGTAGGTCTGTGATTACTCTGGCGTGCCTGGAGATTCGCGTACAGGTCGTCGAGATATCTATGGATGACGTGTGCGATGGAAAGCGTCGTTGCGATTGGCATTCCACCATTGGCCAAAGCGCTCACTATATACGTCTCTAGCAAGATTAAACTTGATTTCATCGACGAAAATGAGTCTAATGTCAAACCGCCACTATACACCTTTTTGTAGATTAGGGACTTTTAGCGAACCGTTACCGTTTTCCCCGTATCGCACTACCGGAGCCCTTGAAGCATGCTTTTAAGCGCGCGCGCACCGCGGTCACGGTATCACGAGCGCTTCAGAACCACGCTCCACAGGCTCCAGTAGTGCGGTATACGCGGAACACGGTAACGATTTCCTAAAAGTCCCTAGTAGAGGGTTTGAGGGAATTATTTTTGCACATCCCATACGGTAGGATGGGCCCTCCGGTACGAGCTGCGCATGCGCTACCGCAGAGGACTTGCGCATGCTCAGTTCGTACCGTGGAGGGCTCGTCGCACCGTATACCGGATGTGCAAAAACAGTTCCCTGAAACTCTCTACTGTCTGCAGGCTGTCGTTTCCATGAAGAATTAGCAGTGCGACCTCGGCTTTCGAGAGACGTAGACACCCGACAACGATAACGACACCCGATGACGATACGACGCCCTCGAGAAGGCGCCGGTGTACGACGCCCGTCACGAGCCTAGCGGCAAAGGGGGAAACTATTGAGATGCTTCTCCCGTGAGTAAGCCTTTTTCGCGAAGAAAGAGGTCGTTGCTGGAATGGGAACGTAAACATCTTTAAAGGGTACCCCTTTTTAGCCCTCGGAAAAACAAAAAAAGAAGAATATTATTCCAGAGCCGCCCGTTCGCCGATATGGAAACAAAGTGGGCGCCGTCTTTTGCGTCAGGGTTTATTTGCGCACCTAATTTTGTTGCTAGGAAATGATTGCCACGTGCTTGTTTTCGCTCCGAGAGCGAGCTCTCCGCTTTCTCGAAGATGCACAGCGCCATTGCGATGGTTTATTTGCCTACGGATGAGATATGGCGGCCCAGACGAGCGCACGACTCCATCGCCGCGGCAAGGCTGTGGCGCCTTGTCCATCAGTGGCGCTCACGGGAGACTTGTGGCGGATGGTTGGCTGTGATGTGAAATCTCAGATACCCTGTTTTGCTCAGTAAAAACACATATACAGTCTTTTTGTGTTGTTGTAGCATTTGGCCTTGAACGGCGGTTGCCTATGCTCGTGTTACGGGAAACCCAGTTAATTTTAGTTCCACGGATGTTGCAACGTTGGCATGTCTGTCTGCCTTAGAACGGCGTCCTACTACGTATATTTTCCGTACATCGAGCGACACCGTTAGCACGCACATCAGATCGACACTTTTCTGCATTGTACTGAGTGGTAGAATAGGTGTACCAACTCGGCCAACTTGTAAACAAACTGCCCGGGAGGGCGGAGCCTAACCCGATCCGACCAATCACAGCGCAGGAGGGCGGAGCCTAGCCCAATCCAACCAATCACAGCGCAGTAGGGCGGGGCCCTTTCCTCTCTCCCATCCCAGTGACCAATGACAGGCCGTGGGCATCGATGGCCCCGCCCACAGGTGACGGGGATTATCAAAGGTGACAGGGCATTATCCAGTGACCAATCGGAGCTCAGCGAGGTCCAGCCCGCGCATCACGTGCTCGGTATAGGTGTGAGGTCACGTGTCAGGCGCGTGCCAGAAGCGTGCCATGACCTCAGACCTCAAACCGCAAACCTCAAACCACAAGCCAGGTGTTGTGGTCATCACCTGATAACAACCACGTGATGTCACACAGGGCG